>JAIFTH010000399.1:0-30199 GCA_019968535.1 Fragariocoptes setiger
ACACACACACACACACACACACACACACACACACACACACACACACACACGGACACATTTAGACTTCGTTTTCGCGTAGCTATCGCGACTGGTGCCGTTGTCATTGGCGCTGTCGTTAGCTTTGACGCTAGCTTCAGTGTGTTGTCGGTATCGGTGTCGACGTCGACATTGGTATCGTTCGGGTAGCTCGTTCAAATCCGTACTCACTTTCCCTGCTTGTTTTTGGCGTGTGCGTGTGCGTGTGTGTGTGTGTGTGTGGTGTGTGTGTTTGTGGCACTTTCTCGATTATCTGTCTGGATCCACCGATGTCTGTTGCCATCGTTTTGCTATTCTTCTCTCTTCCCTTGTCGTGGCAAGCAATATGCCTAGGCAATCTAACACTTCACACGCACATACACAACATACAAGTTAGCAAGATATCAAACGAGACTACGAAGGCCGGCGCATCTCACTATCAACTCTATATCACTCGCCTGATGAGTGAGCGAGCGCCAGTTATCTCTTGAGCAATGAATGTGATAGTGGCGCTATCGTTGTGACAGTATCGTCGTCTTCGTCGACACACAAATGTTTGTGTACACCTGGAGGCCATCGATCGCCACCAATCGTTGCAGCAGCCGCAGTGCCAGGAGCTCGTCTAAGTAGTTCTAGCACTAGCGCCGAAGCTAGATTCGTAGCTAGAGCTTGAATCAGAAAGCTAAATCTAGAGCTAGAGACAAAATCGGCCAACCAAGCGAGAGAGCGAATGAACAAACGAACGAGCGAGAAAACAAAACAGCGAGCTAGCGAGCAAGTAAAACAGCCAACGACAGGCCAATAAAACGCAATTGGATTCCGCGTGCACACTGCATGTCCGGTACACACCGCCTTAGGGTGCCGTTTTGCTCCCTCTTCTCTCTTCTATTTCTCTGCTTTTCTGGCTGCTTTGCTCATTCTCCTGTTTGTTGCTGGCTGGCTGGCTGGCTCGCTCGCTCGCTCGCTCGCTCGCTTGTGACGCGTGCCTGCTATGCTGTCTAGATGGGCCACACGACAACCCGGGGGAACGTTCTCTTCTGACCGTTGCTCTTCTCGATTACCGTGTGGGAGCGCACTACTCTATTGTGCACACTTACCAGATATCACACTCAATCGTTGGACCAATATCGGACCAATGCCCTATACTGGCTACTAACCTAATCTAAACAACACGATTGACAAACCAATACACACCAAATCACACCGAGCCACTAATGCAAGAAGAGAATGAGAACACGAGGCGCTCCACTCTCTATAGGCACTCATTGGCTGGCAAGTCTCATAGGTCCAATAACCGCAAAGTGATACCCAGCACCAGCGAATGTCAAAGCGAATTGATTTCATTGCATGGCGCGTTTGTCGCTAACCACATTATGTCTAATGTGACTACCAATCACGCTTGTGCGGTGTACAGTGTCATCTGACGTAAACGAACTCATTGTGTGTCGCATGACTTTTCGCAGTTGTCAGATCCAATCTGATTGCATGTGTATAAATCTGGTGACACAATTGGTGGTCAGATGATGTTCAATTGGCCTATATGACCAATTTACAATAATTCCGTTCGTCGAAAAAACAACATGGCATTGCTGTATGTTGCCTTTCAGAGGGCTGAGCAAGAAAATAGGAGACTTTTTGTAATATATTCCGAGAATCAAACAATAATCAGTCTAATTGTAATGAATCATACAGAATGATGCTTGTGTATTATCTATGATAGTAGTTATGAATTATGAAGCCATTTATTGGCACCAATTAGATCAATCAGTGTTTAAAATCTCTTAAAACATGACATTCCGCAATTCAATCGTATAATATAATCGTAAAAATGCGTTTAACATGAGAGGATCATTCGCCATAATTGGCTATTGAATGTGCAAATGTGCTAGTAAAAATCATTGGATCAGTGCTCAACTTATCATATCGCTGGCACTCTCAAATGTGCCTTCATTCGTCAATCGATTATTGTTAGATGTATTGCTTTCTACAGGGTCGGCGTCGTCATCGGCGTTTGCAGCACTCGTTAAGAATGTTAGCTCTTGTTTGATTTTGCGCCCAGCACAATTGTTTCTGTCTTGCCTAATAGAAGTGCCACTATTCATGTTTAGAGTATACGCGTCACGCTGTTTCGTATTGGCGCGCCTAGTTTTCTTATGATCATTATTGATACTGTTGTTAGTGGTGGCAATCTTGATGTTTGCTTTAGATTCAATCGTAAGTGTGGGAGAGTCGCCATTCATCATTTGGTCCAATGAAGATGAGAATCTTCGATTCGATGATGTGGCCGATAATATTGTTGTGGCCGGCGATACCGATGACGAAGCCGACGACGAAGCAACCGATGCTGGACGCCCGAGCTTTGAAAACTTTGCATCTCCAATCTCGCTATTGCTGTCATCTTCAGCTATAGTTGCGTCACAATGCTCATTTTCAGGTGATGAACTATTGTCAGACAACTGCATTGATCTGTTATTGTTATCTCGTCGTTGGTCATCGTTACTCGAATCGAGACAATATTTAATCTCGTCTTCGTCGTCGTCGTCGTGTGCTTTTTCCTCATCGCAAGTGCCGTGAATCTTGGTGTCTGATGAAGCCGTGTTGGCTGTCATCGAATCAGTGACGATAGATCTCATTTCTGTTGTATAGGCTCGCTGGTGGCGGTCTAAGTAAGTCACATGAGATGATTCGTCGATTCGTGAACTCTGATGATGATTGTGCCTCGTATCATTATAGGCCATTTCAGTTGACTGTTTTTGCTCATGATCATGTTGATGCTGCTCATGAGCTGACGCAGACGTTGACAACGAATGTTGTTGCTGCTGTTGCTGAGATATCCAGGTGTAGTTGGCTGGAGTCGAATGAAGACTTTGGTATGAGCCGTGCGTATGATTGTGTGCATCCAAGTGATTGTTGTGAGATTGTGATCGTATAGTGTCGTACATCGTTGCTGCATTAGTAAGGTTGGCGTTATCTGTTGGCGTGGTCTCTGAATCTTGCTGATTATAAGGTGAATGGTGATTGGAATTGCCACTGGTGACTGCCTCACCACCAGAATTCGCTTCAGTTGTTGTTGTTGTCGTTGTTTCTGGCGCGTTTTCGTGTTTCATAATATCCTGGGTGCTTGTCGTAGCCGCTGATGTGTCGCCAATCGATTGATGCTGTTGACCAGTGGTGGCACCCATGAGTGCATGCGTTTGCCAAGCAAACGCAGCCGCTGCATGGTGACGATGGTGCTGGGCCGCGGCTGCCACCGCCAAATGATGATGATGATGATTGCCGACATCTGATTTGACGGCAGCAACAGCGGCAGCACTTTTAGCTACCATTGCTGCCGCGGCAGCCGCAGCTGCGCTAGGCCAATGTCCGTGCTGAGCATAGGCGTCCGTGTGAGCATGGTGATGGTGATGATGATGGCTGGCTGCCAAATGATGAGCATGATAATTAGCTGCGGCTGAGTACGCCAAAGCGGCCGCCTGATGCTGACTACCTGCAGACGATTGGCTGTGGACAAACGGAGCACTATCTGTGGCACCTGTGGTACAAACTATTGAGGACGACGATGAGGCACTGGCGGCTACATTTTGATCGGATGTTGAGGTGACACGTGCGGCGGCTAGAGCAGCCGTGGCCCCGGCTGCTGCAACGGCCACTCTAGGGGCACTGGCCGCCACAGCAGCAGCAGCCGCAGCATGTTGCATAAACGAACTGAAATGATGATGATGAGCCGCGGGACCGAAACCATTCTTGAGTTCAGCCGCGGCATTGCGCTCTTTTTTGCGCCATTTTGCGCGACGATTCTTAAACCAAACCTGTTTGTGTGTGTGTGTGTGTATTGAGAATAATATAAGAGATTGTAATTTAATATCATGTTCACATAAACCATCGAAATAATATAAAATCGGCGCGCCAATTACAGAACACGCGCCAATTATTGAGAACACTAAAGCATCCTAACTGCCAGTTTGCGGATGTCTTAATTAATATAGACCATGATACCAACGAATTTTTCGACTCGAACTCAAGCGAACTTGATTTTAATCAAAGCATTCAAACACAGACAGCGCCATGACTTTCGTAGCGGACAGAGTGTCAACTACTCGTGCAACCCTGCTTATGTTTCGAATTATAATTGACACTAGCATAGACGCAGAGCATCATGTGTTAGTGGACATTTACAAACACCGTTCATGAAAGACACCTCATTTGTGTAAGAGCTTTTTGTATGTAAAAACACAGAAACTCATTTCATAGATACAAATGCACCGAGCGAATGTTGAAATCGATATTGATGGTAGATTTTAAATTTTTGTGAATCGATGTGAAACTTACCCTCACGCGTGCTTCAGTGAGATTCGTCCATAAAGCGATCTCTTCGCGACTGGTCATATCAGGATATCGATTGCGTGTAAATGTGGACTCAAGATCTTGTAATTGCTTTGGTGTAAAGTGTGTTCGTTGACGGCGCTGCCGCTTCTTAGTTTTGGTATTTTGATTAGCGTTTGCTGTTGTTGTTTGAGTGTAACCACCTGTGCCACCGCTGGCCCATGTGGTGAGCGAATTCGAGGTCGATCTATTGCGATTGTTACTGTTACCATTGTTATTGGTTCCCGAATTAGATGATTTAGAGGAGCGATTGCAATTCTTGCTTCGTGCACTGATGCTGCTGCTATTGCTGTTGTTGTGCCCATTTGTTTTGCCACTGGTACCGCTGCTAGTGTTATGTGCCGATGATGCCCGTGCCGTTGTTGACATCACTATCAATGGGCTCGCCGCTGCGTGAGACGACAAATGATGATTGAGCGATGAATGGTGTATATCATTGTGTGTAGCGTTTTGAGACGCTATTATTGGCGTGATCGAATTGTTGTTGGCATTGTGGTCTAGTGCACTGGTATCGTTATGTTGATGATGATGATTTTGTTCGTTCGACGACGATTCGACAACCGCCGCATTTGACGCGTGAGTGACACTGTTGGCTCCCTGAATAACACTGGACGCAAGTGCTGTGATTGGACTCATCGAAGATGATGACGGTGCAAGATGGCCAGCCGCATGATGGACAGTTGGAAGATTCATTGTGTGTCCAGAGTTACCCAGATGATGCTGGTACACTGCGGCTGCATAATTGGCTTGCTGCTGGTGTTGTTGTTGATGATGTTGTTGCTGATGAAGATGTTGTTGTTGTTGTTGTTGCTGGTGCTGGTGCTGCTGGAGATGTTGATGTTGCTGCTGGTGCTGCTGGTGATGTTGCTGTTGCTGTTGCTGTTGTTGTTGCTGCTGGTGATGTTGATGATGGTGATGGTGATGGTGTGGATGATGATTACTGGTAGGCAAATGATGATGATGATCAAATGATTGTGCAACTGTGGTATCACCAATTGTTTGGTGCTGTTGTCTATGGTTAGCCACAGCCACTGCAGCGGCTACATCAACGGCACTCGTTGCAGTGTACATTGAAGCCGGTTGAAAATGGTGATGATAATGAGCTTGATAGTTGGCAGCACGTTGTTGCTGCTGTTGTTGGTGCTGATGCTGATGTTGTTGTTGATAGTTGCGTAACGTGTGGTGATGATGATGATCGGCGGTATGCGTGCCATATGCATAATAGTGGGATGCTGGATTTGGTGCTGCAGGAACTGCACCAGCCACCAGGGGCTGGTGCAGGTGATGCGAATGATGATTGTTGAGATGTTGTGCTAATTCTAGATTTGTTGTGGTTGCACTTGCCACAGGTGTGAGGCGCAAATGTTGCTGATGAGCGTCTAATTGATGATGTTCACTGTGAACGAACGATGATTGATGCTGACCGCTGCTGCTAGCACTGTCCGTCGGCATCGCATAAATATTGCCGATCTGATCAGTATGGGCTGCTTGTTGTTGTTGCTGCTGATCGCTACTGGTTGTCTCAAATCGCTGTGTTTGTGTAGTCACAGGTGCATTGTGCGATAAACGATGCACGAATGGTTGCTGCGAATCACTGCCGCTCCCAATCGTCGCATAATTGCTGTTAGCTGAAGTTTGTTGCTGCTGATGATGCTGGTGCATGTGATGATAATGTGGCGCCCCAAACACCGATTGTAGCACCGAGTGAGGTGCCATTGCGGTTCGAAACTGTGCATTGGCCGAGGTGTTGCTGTCGGTCGCATGCTGATTGTTATGCTCATTATCGGCTATAATGCTGCTCTTACGAACACCTGTAAAAATATTGGCATCACCTGTGATAGACTCATCGACCAATTGTGATTGCACGTTATCTGTTACGTTGTGTGACATCGAACGATGATGTTCGGCGGCACTTAAAAATGCCGCCGACGTGTGAGAATGTGTAGTGGCCAATTCTGATAGATGATATTTCACAGGTGAATTCATTGAATTGATTGTGTGCGATTCATCGCTCACCATGTGTTGAACATTAAAATTATGATGATGTTGCTGTGAATAGAGGTGTTGTTGCTGAGTGTCACAAACATTCGTATCAAAACGTCGTGTCTCGGCATTTGCATTTGCAATTGCAGAATCTTGCGGCGACGTAGTTACATTGTCGTCGTCTTCATCATTGTTACTGTTATTGCCGGTGTTGTTTGTAGTACGATTCGAGCCACCTGTCCTAGAGACCGATCGCTCGTTGTCCGCCGACGTTGCGATGATCGAACCGTGCGTCGTCATCGAATATCCGTAAATCATGGTTTGCTCCCTCGAACTTAAATCTGAGGGAGTTTTTTTATTTATTATTACAAATAGATATTGCACAGATAAATATTGTGAGGGGCACTCACTCTTTGTCTTACTTTTTGAATTCGATATTTCTATCTCTTGAATGTGAATTTAATTTGATTTGATTAGGACTATTTGACGATTTTGCACCGAGCTTCGATACACGCACACACACACGCGCGCGCATACACACACACACACACACACACACACACACACACACACACACGCACGCACGATACAAAACAATAGTGTTAGATTACACCGGCGTACAATAATGATCCGTGTAATAGTGTGCGTGCGTCTAACAGGCGACGACCTATATAATATTGCTATATGTTGTTAAAATATTTCTCTCGCTTTGTGTATGCGTGCGTGTATATTCGTTTGCTGTCACGCGTGCCTGTTTGTTTAGTTTACGAATGGTGTGTGTGTGTGTGTGTGTGTGTGTGTGTGCGTGTGCATGTATGTGTGTGTCGAGTCACTCTCTTGCTGTTGTCACTGGCTGCTATAGGCTGCTGTTGTTGTTGCTTGTGTGTGTAAGTGGTTACGAATGCCAGAATAGTATGGCACGATGGTTGGCCGCCTCTATGTGTGCTTGTGTGCTATGTGCAATTCCACATAGCACACTGCATAAATACAACAATGCACACATCTTTCTCAATGCAATGACGATGGTAATAGCAAAGTTACGCAACAGCCAGACACTCAATTCGCGCTAGTGTGTATATGTGTAAGTGTGTGTGTGTTTGGGAGAGTGCAACGCGATTGTGCGCATTACGTGCACTGTGTGTAGTTCTTGTAGTGTTCCAGACACATAGCGAGCACATAGCGCACGCAACAATATAACTGAACTCACTCTGTTGTTGCTGTCGTCGTCATGTGAAGCAGCAAGGACACACACACGCGACAGCCACCAACGAATCGACTGACTGACAAACAACTGGCAGCCAGGCAGATAAACAAGCAAACAGACAGACAAACTGTTTGACTGACGGACAAATAAACTGGTGCAACGCACGGGTACATAGTCAACGCACTCTGCTCACAAGTAATGTTGCACGCTGCATTGCATTGCAATGCATACATTGTAAACTTGAAACTACAAACCAAGAATATATTCACGGTGTATATTTATTGTGACATTGTGACACCATGTATGCGATGTGCAGTGTGTTGCGTCCTCCAAAAATTCATTCCACTTTGTTCACTTTTAGGCACTCACTCGTTTTTATCGATTGAGCTGTAGCACAGCTGTTGGGAATTGCAAGACAGCTGATCAGATCGAACACCCTGAAGTTAGCCTAAACGAAGAGAATTCGTGAGCGAGAGGCACAATCGGAAACATCTCAGGATCGAAACCAATGAAAGTTTAGTCAAGCCAAGTCTAGTAGAGCTCACAAGCAGTGCCTAGCTATGAGTTGATTTGTATCGAGTCGAGCCAAACCGAGCCAGTCAAGCAATGAACGAAGAAACAAAGCTCAAGATTGAGCCAAATCAGATCCGATCAGATCAAACACGAGATCGAATCAACTTGACTGTCTGCTACTTGCATTGCTCATTGTTTCGCCTGAGTAGAGCCAGCCGACGACGGGCACCAGCAACCAGGGAACAATGAGCGAGAGAGAGAGAGAGCCGTCAAAGTGTGCAATTCGATCAAAGTTATATCCGAATCAATCTCATACGCATTCGCACGCAGCAACAGCAGCAGCATCGGAACAATTGCGAAAGGATTCGAATTTTGAGAGGACACTGTGTTCGATTTGGCTCGTGCTGGTGCTTGTGCTGGAATTGATAAAGCGAAAGAGATTGTTGTACAAACGTGACAGTATTTCGACAACTGATGTGATTATTTCGTGCAACATTTGTTTTAACTACAAATGTAGCATTCAATACCATGGCATTCATTTTGTATTGTATGACGCATAGGAACTCACAGTTTCAGTTGTCACAATTAGACGTTTTAGCATACAGTGAAACAAAGTGTGAAAATTCGCTATTCATGCATGGAGTTTCCAGGAAGCCTTCACTTCGTAGGATAACAATTAAGTTAGAACAATAAATAAAGAATGGTTCCATTTCTTCGTTGTCAAATGAAGTAATAATCGAACAATTTTCTGTGTAAGTGCGCGTATGCGTGCACGTGTACAGTTTCTATTCAAACGTGAGCATAATTCACACTGAATATAGCTCACTGAACAACATCAGAGCAAAAGTCGAGTGGTAGAATGTTCAATAATAAACAAGCAGCAGAGATGATATCGTGCCCGTGTGGTTGAGTCACAGCAGCAGTAGTGATGCACCGAAGAGAGTGTGAGACACTAACAACTTGGTAGCTCAGACAATGTCAAGCGAGTGAGCGAAAGAACAAACGAACATTCAACTAGGTGCTAATATTGCAATTATTGTGAGATTACATCACCGAATAGTCCTGTCGCGTTCTCTCTCTCTCTCTCTCTCTCTCGTTCTAGCTATGTTTTTTTCCTGTAAATCTTTGTAGCTGGATGCACCGTGCCATAGGTGGATCGTACAGTCGTTGGCGCCGGGTCAATTGTGTAGTTGTAGAGGCAACGGTTGTGTAGTCGAGTTGGCAGTGCTATCGCTACGTGTCAAAGTAAGTGTGCGTGCGTGTGGTCGACACACAACAACACTACGATACAAAATACAGAGCTCAAGTAAAAAGAGATTTGTCTACGAGCGCGGTCGTTCCATTCATTCTCGTACGTTTTGTTCGCTCGTCGGTTGTTCATTCTCTAGGTTCGGCTTCATCCGTTGCGTTAGTCTGCCTGTTTGTATTAAAACAATTGCCTTAGAGATTACGCCACAGAGATAAAAACACGCACTACACAGAACGCGCGACATGGCCGTGATTGCAATTCAATTTCAACATTGACAGCGCTACCATCGAACAATAGTGCACCAGTAGACAATCAGACAGCAGTACAATACGCAAAGTAGTAGACAAATAGCGCACTACAGGCCAGTCAAATCTTGAGCTTAGCATCCAAAAATTCTGATATACAGGCATACATGCTCGCACAACGGCAACGTGTCAGCATCAAAACAAACGAACAGACAAACAACACGTGCATGATCTTATATTTGAAATAAAATTCTTGCCCGGCTCGGATTTTGGCGATCGATTTCGAGTTGCTGGATTTGAGCGCAGGCTTCAGCTCAGCTCGGAGCGACAGTTCGATTCAGTTGCTTGCGCAATTCAGTTGAGCAGGAGAACAGAACGCAGCCACGAGACAACACGATTGCAGCAACGACGACGTGCTGAGATTGTGCCACATGACACGCACGTAGCACAATATTCGTCGCCCGTGTTACGTGAGTGTGTGTAGCTACTGCTGACAGGGGGCCGCCACGGCCACCAACTCTGGACTCTGGACTCTCACACTCGCTCGATGCGAGCGCGAACGTCGACGTGGACGTGGACGCAATTTGGCCAACTGTCGGTTGGCTTCAGAGTTGACTTTGCAGTTGCAATTGCAGTTGTATGGCGGAAAGTGTTCGCTGAGCAAAGGCTAGCCTAGACATCATGTCAAGTTTCAGTATCGTATTAGAGGTCCAATTGGACCATACAGACGATGGACCACGCTGGACTGAAAGAGATCGAGAAAAGTTGGATCAGCCAGAGTTAGGCCACGGGTGGCACACAAGATGACAGCATTGGCAACACCAACCGGCTGACGGGCGCCAAAGTCGATTGGGCGCGACCGGCCGGCCACGTGTCGTCTCAAATGTGCGCGCGCGCACTCACGCGCACACACACACACAAGTCGAAGGTGAGAAACGTTGCTGTCATTTCTCATCGTGTAGATAGCGTGCCGCCAACATTCACCCACTGGCGCCTCTTAAATAAGCAACCGAATGTACCCCACGCGGCGACAACAATCGAACTGTTGTCTGCCTGTCTGCTTGTCTCACTGTCTATCGAGCTACTGGCTGACTGGCTGTTTCACTAGAGCTAGTTCGCTAGCTAGTGTTGTTGCTTAGCTGAATAACGGCTGTGCTGGAGCATAGTGTGTGCTCCCATCTGACGGTTCACTTTAAAAAAAGTTTGATAACTTTAGGCTTCGATTGTGTTGCACAATTGTTTTGTGTCTCATTCCTATCGTACGCAACATTATACGCTGTACAACGATCATTTATACAGCCATAGATAGTAATATAGTCACACAGAGTGAGTGTGTTCCTCAAGAACGATAAACACCAGCACGAAAAGTTTTCAAAAAGTGTCAAGACACTCTAATACAAACATAGCTTTCCACTTTAAGAGGCTCCTCTTTCTTGCTTATAACATTCCAACTGTAGAGTGTACAATACAAGTAAAGTGTATAAGCACAAAACACTTGCGAGCTTGTTGATAAGCGCCTCTTGTATTGACACACGTGACACTGATCGAAAGATGTTTGAGTACGGGCCAATCGATTTCGATTGGTATTCATGTGGCATCATCAAAGCAGTCTAAAAATTCAAAAATGTAGCTGTCACGTTACCTATGAGTTTGTTATGGATTATTGTCGCAACTACCCTATGATCGATTGGTTTATTTTCATCGCAAGCAATTCCTTTGGAGGAATCTCATATACCATCACCTATGTGCAACAATGCTATTACAACAATGGCATACAAGGACATAGCAGAGCACACTCTATTCAGTCTATTTGCAGTGTATCGAAAAAAACTTTTAAGTTTGCCAAGTCACAACTGTCTTTTTTTTCTGTTCACCTTTGTATGCTCATTATTAAGTCTAGTTTAATTTTATAGCATCGTAGCAAGTTTGTTTGCTGTAAACGATCGCTACTGATTTTGACACCAACTGCAGTAGTTGATAATAGTCAGTCAATACTTGTTTTTTGAGTTGTTGCAGTGAAAACAAAACAAACGTGAGCCATGATTGTCAGTGTATCACAATGTTTGTTTTGTCATTGTCACTATTTGGCGAAAAGATTGTTATTTTATGACTGCACACTAGAAATAGAAGTTTGATTCGATCCGAGACGTAATCTTCATTTAGCAACGACACAAACACACTGTTGATGACGGGATGATCATTAAGTTGGTCGTATTTACGATCATTACGAACACATTAACAAAGCATGCACACTTACGTACACACAATAGAGTAGTACGAAGCAAAAGGTGCCAAAATACGGATCATAAATAATAATCATAAAGTTGGAAATAGCCAACATATCGCTCTATTAGCGAACTAGCTGTATAGCTGCTTGAGTCATTGTTGTCTAATGTGCATTAATCCATGCACATACATGTGCATATCATACGACTAGAATACAGATATTGTGTACGGATTATCGTTGCTTATTTAGCGTGTGTGTGTGTGTGTGTGTGAGTTTGCATGTGTCGTCGCCATTGAAAGAGACAATACAATTACAACAAGAGAGGGGGGACTCGGGTCACGCTCACTCGAGTACACATGCAATTATACAACCGGAATAGTATGATTTTCAAACATTTCCGGCGGACACCAGCAGTAAGACGAAACACAATCGGCATTGTTTGCAAGGCAATTGGAAGGCCAACACTCAATGGCAACGACTGATCAAGGTGACATGCGAGCGTAGGGAAGCGTCATCTTGAGATTCTCGGGCCAAGATAGCGGCATTGCACATATTGCCATTTCCATTCCGTCTCTATTTCTACTTTGTTCCCTCTTAAATACTAGATCTATTTATTCCGTTCCATTTCATCCGTCGCGCTTGATCATGGGCGCGCGTGCCCATCATTCGCGCAGCTATGTATATCTATCTGTGTTTGAGTCTGTGTCAGACAAGCGCCTGGCATGACCATGACCACCATAGAAGACACCACGCTGTGATAGTTATGATCATGATACGCCTATTAGACGCTTATGCACATCGCTCGTAGCTGACACACGAACAGCATCGGGTCCATGGACACACATGGCAGCAACAGT
Organism: Fragariocoptes setiger; assembly: GCA_019968535.1. NCBI lineage: Eukaryota > Metazoa > Arthropoda > Arachnida > Trombidiformes > Phytoptidae > Fragariocoptes > Fragariocoptes setiger. Next base: position 12,677 of record JAIFTH010000399.1, read on the forward strand.
AATGGTAATAGAGGCAATGGCGACATGTAACTTATTGTGCTAGTTTTGGGGTCTTCTTTGCGTTCGAGTGTGACGCACATGCACACAAACAGCAGTGACGTAGAGTGGAACCAAGTTCTGAATGCGGCATTGAGACTGCATGCTGTGTGTTAAAAAAACACAAGAGTCATTGTTCCCTCGTGTCGCTCTTTCGAAGATGACTCACACGGTCTCCGGTGGCTTGTTGTTGAGGTTTTGTTTTGTCCTTTTCTTTCTGTTCGCTATGTGCTTACCAATTAGCAATGTAATCATCGATCTTTTGTTCTCTATGAATTCATTTTCATTGTGGTGATTGTTCGTTGTCTCGCCTCCTTGTTGATGCATTCGAGAACATGCGTGTTTCGATTCGTAATTTTATCGAGAGAGCAATTCATCTTTTAAGGGTGGGTCTCCGGCTCAAATATTTGAGCCGTAGTTGAGGTCACTGCAGTGATGATATCCCGATGATAAATTGCAACTTTGCGAACGTCTACACCGAGCTATTGACTATATTAACTTTCAGCCATTAGAGTTGAGCATGAGAAGTTGGCGCAGGAGGCCAAAACACATCTGTGTTACCAGAAGCAATTGTGATGCAGCTATACACCTCATAGTGTACATGTAAGCTGCGTAAGAGGGAGAAAACGAATGGTGTGAACGCGTCGGATGCCCACCAACGTCAGTACTTAATAAATGATCCAGGGCCGAGTATCAACGGGAGGTCCGCGCTTGATTTCTCGTTGGCGTCACTCATAACGTTGTAAGGTGTGCAATTTAGACTTTGCGTTGGTGGACCAGTAAGTGCGTTGGTGGTGTAATAGTCACTGTTCGATTTGCATCGATACAATTGTTCGTTGAATGAAATAGATTTTCAAGAAAGAGAACAGCTGTTAAAATCTATCCGTGCAGCAGCAATCGATCGGTGGGCATCGTATCTTAGCAGGTGCCGATAGACTTCCTAAGATAGACTAAGTGCAACTGGAATGTCATACACGGCAAGCTTGATGCGTAAAACTTGACGGATTACATTGTCAAGAACTTGTTTTTGGCGAGACAGGACAATCTATAGGTTTGCAGGAACAGAGGCTCCACCTATTAGGAGTCATTGAAGTGATCGATTAGTAACATTTCGAGGGTCGAATTGGTCCTCTCGTCGTCACGAGATGGCGCCTGCCGTAATTGCACCAATGCCATTGATTGAATAATTATATGGCAACCACGATATGTTACTACAGTCCACTTTTAAGCATTTGCAGAACTTTCACCAGTAGCCAGATATATCATCAAACAAATCTTTACATGCGGCAATAAGAGAGCTAATGGGACGAAACTGATTTGACGCTTGTTATTAATCAGTGTCATTTGATAGTGCGTTTGCCTTGAGAGCATCACAATCATTGTTATTGTTGTGTTATTATATTGCACTGGCAGTATAGCGAGGTAGATCCAATCGATTGATTTTTACGTCGCATCGATGATCTTTGTGTCTGAGATAAGCGAGAAAACCATATTGTGTCTGTTTGGACTAGTAGTCGATGCAAATACATTTGTTTCAGAGAACGGCAATTGTGGTTAATTGCTTATCAGCTATATTGATTCTTGGTACTGTCTAACAAAATAATTCATGTGAGATTGGCGGCGTAAATTCAATACATACAGAACAAAGAGGACTTGCATAGATCATCGATACCGATTCAATTGTTTTTGTCCTATTCTAACTTACAAGGAATCGTCAAGCGAAGTTCGGTTCGTTTTCATCGTTGCGACAATACACAAGTGATTGGCGCCGAGAGTCCAATGTAGTTCTGGTCGATCGCTCAAGTTCATTTTCATTTCAACACGACGAAAGAGCCAATGCCGAACTTACGAACTCGTTGTGGGCGTGACAATAAGCGTTATGTGTGCGTATGTGACTGCCTGGCCCTGTTTCTGTTCCCGTATGTCTGAGTGCAGATGAGCAATTGTAATGCAGGAACCGCGCAATTTGCGCGTACGCTTGCACACAGCACAATGCTGCACGGCGGCAAGCAAGCAACAGGAGACTCACTCGTCAGTTCAACCACAACAACAGAGCGCATGCCAATGAAGTGAACGGCAGTACAACGAAACATGAAAGAACCAATTTCAGCTTTCATTGAAGCTAATACACACATGCACATGCCCCGCTGACGAACGCGCTCGCGACATGATACTATCATTATTTATTTATTATCATTCATTATTAAATCACTCATTTTTGTCGATTTATTTATAATAATCGATGTTACATTATCATAATAATTAGCGAAACAAGTTCTTCCTTGCGCCTCAGAGGGCCAATTTAATTCAGCCAACGATGTCATCCAACACTGAGAAGAAGGTCGCTTTACTAATATTCATGCTTATTGTATTCTCTATTACCTCAACCTTTTTGGTATTTATACTATTCGCTAAAAGCGTCGGAGATGGTCGTTGCGGTCAATTCACGTCTCTCAACTCACCCATCAAATATCAGCATTTCGCCACCAAGACTCACTATGAGACCGCACGTCAGACTCTCAAACAACTTCGCAGTGGAGCCGAAACTGATGTAGGCTCTAGCCTGTTGGGTCAATTTTCCAAACAAAGCCTCGAGGAACTTCACGAGACTCTCCGCATTCAATCGTGCACACCTGTTGTCTTCTATTTCGTCGGCAGACATGCCGCACGTACATGTGATGATGATGAAGCCAACAAATACAACAACCTTACTGCAAAACTGCAACGGTTTGTAGATCAAAATGTCACAGAGTGCAAGGAGTACTTCTACGACTTCATTAAGTGGAAATCTCCATTGAATCCACATCAGAACGAAATCATCACAAATATAGGTTACGATGAAGAAAGATCCATTGCTGAACGTTTTGCCAATCTCTACCCTAGGCTGTTAGATAACACAGCAAATATGACGATTCTGACCACAGATAAAATTCGCACTGTACAAACTGCCGCGATATTCTTGTCAGCATTAGGTTTGCAACAGGAGTACGAAAAATGTCAAGTACCAGTCGTCAATATTAGCGCTCCTGACTATAATGATTCTAGCCTAAAAGCTGATAGTTGTATACAATCTATGAGCAATTTGCATAAGAGTAGTAATTTGCAGTTTACAGAACAGTGCCATAAGATAAGGAACAAGCTTTTCCAGAAGCAGGATAGTGTGAACACACTTGGGCGTAATAAATTCAGGAACCAAATTCTCGAGCAAATCAGAGAGAGGATGCTCCGAGATTTCGAATTAGATGTCACGAAGGACGAGGTAAAATCTTTATACAAAATTTGTGAGTTTGAACGCTCTCTCGTTAACCCCGCTTATTCGAAATGGTGCTCTTTGTTCAGCGATCAACAGTTGAGAGAACTGGACTACATAAGTGATCTTGACCATTACTTGAAATATGGCCACGGAGGTCCGATGAAGCAGGAAAGAGCTGCATGTCCATTGCTCAGGGATGTACTCGAAAAAGCCACTTCTGCCACAAAACATAGTAGTAGCTCAACACGAAACACTGTATTAGCATTTACGCACTCTCAAGACATTATGGGTCTCTTGAGGGCTTTAGAGTTATTCAAGGATGATAAATCTTACGGTGATGTTGAAAATGATCCCAAATTCGTACAGGAACGTTCTTGGCGTGCCAGTCTCATAAGTCCATTTTCTGCCAACATTGCCTTCACTACATATCGGTGTTCCTCAGGAGGAAATACAACTTTCAAGCAAGTTGTGTCTGTATCAGAAGTGCCCCTCATTATGAATGGTTGTACTGAGCCTGCTTGTGATTTTTCAACGTTCGCAAATAGCCTGAATTGGGTCCCAGGGTGCGACCTTCAAAAATTGTGCAAGGAAGTTGAATGAACATCAGATCCTCGCTCAGGGCTTTTGACTTCTCATTATTGACTTCGGCTTCCCGATAATAATGATCAAATTACCTCTTTTTGACTACTGTAATCATCGCATTGTACAACGATACACTCTAAATTGAGCTAGACCCTAATTAAAACTTTATTACACAATTTTTGTATTCGAACATCAACGACTCAATAAACTTAACGAAATCAATGATGTTTATTACATGTCATCTATGACTCACGCTTGCAAACGTTGTTAATGCAGTGACGTAAATACAAGTTATAAGGCAAAATAACGCAACCTTGCGTTGCTCGCTTTTTTGTAAATCTAGGAGGCTCTGTAGTTTCGCCCAATCAGCTTCTATGGAGTGGACGTCATTAATTACTTGATCAACATTCTCGCTGATAGTCCTAACATCTTTTTGAATTTGTGTACTCAAAGCAGCGTCCTTCACAGCGTCTCTATTCTGAGAGTTTCCTTGCGATAAAGATAGACTTGCGATTCTTTTATTCTCGCTGTGCACTCTATAGGCATGATTGAGACTCGTTCCTAATATACCCATCACGGCCCCAATGATGGATCCCAACAAACTTATATACTTGGCCTTTTCTTGGCGCAACCTTTCAAATTCGTGACTTCGGCTGACAAGCTTCGACAATCGTTCAAATAAATGACGCTCTTGATCTTCAAGTTGTCGTAACATGTCACTGGCTTGAATTTCTTCTTTGATGAGTGAGTGCTCTCTGGTAATGAGTTCTAAGAATACGTCACTCGATCGAGGTGAGGCGTCTATTTTCTCTCTTATAAATTGAAGCTCCCTGTGCAATTCTTTCAACATCTCTTGGGCCTGGCGACGTTTTGTTGTAGCCTCAATAAAACTGGATTCGGCATCCACAACTGCTTCTTGGATTTTTCGTAACGATGATAAACCAAAGAGCTCGTCATATGATGAAGTGAGTTGGCTCAACTTCTCTTTAATGTAAGGCTTTACTTGTTGGGCATGTATTCTTTTGGTTTGTTCTACGAGAGAAGAGGTGAGCCCGTGACTTTGCCAACGAACCGAGAGTGTTCCCTTTTTCAACGAACCGGTGATTAATTTCCTGAACATTACATCGGAATAAAGTGACGAGTATGGCCGATAAGTTTTTCCGTGTTTTTCACTATCAATATGAGAGATTGGACTTACAGAGAAATCCAGTCGCAAAGTGTGCAGAAATCATTGATAAATGGACCATCGAAATTCAACTCGCGCACACCACAATGCGACTGACAACAACAACAGCTGATCGCCTCACGCCTGTGTGTGTGAGCACAGTAGAGTGCATCAACTCATGTGTTCATTGATCTTGAGTACGCGCTCTTGAGCACGGGGCCCTTAGCTCAGCGGTAGAGCATTCGACTGCAGATCGAAAAGTCCATGGTTCGAATCCGTGAGGGCCCTTTTTGCTTTTGCATTCAACACTTGTGGACTGATGAATCTACCTGGAACAGCCGAGTCCATTTTCGTCCAATACATTTAGGTCCAGTCGCATAGAACATAAGATTGATTTAGACAATTTCACACAATATACCACTCATATAAAATTGATCACTCTTCATTTTTTCGATCGCTGACCTTGAGCTTTCGCTCGGCCTTTCATTGATGCTGCTCTAAACAATTTGGGGCCTCCGAGATGGCTCAATGAACATGTTTCTCACTTAATGAAAGGTGAACAAATCAGTGCATTGCACCGAGAATTGGCAATATCCATTCAGTGATCATCATGAGAACAACTTCTGTCATATTCGTCAGCTTCATTCTTGTAATTCTAAGGAGGTAGACCAGGTTGAAATGTTAAACGACAGACTGAAGAAAGGTGCCAGCATGAAAGTCAGTTGCGCAACCTGTTGTTCAGTTGTTCCGATGAAGTCATCATATCTGAACATGCTTCTTTTACCTGTACATTAACTGCACTGCGTCGTGTCAGGTGCAAAACACGGCACAACGCGACATACGAACGACATTGTCTGCACAACTCGCTTATGAATATATTATCCCATATGTCGTATTCTCTCTAACTCTACCAATCGACTACCAATAAATTGACTTTCTGCTATGTTCGTATCTGCGAAAATGAGCACTTGTTTCCGTACCAAACATCGCTCTGATATAATGACTGAAGCGTACACAACTTTGTAAAGCATGCTACATTTTCCGCTTGAGATCAGTCTCACATTTAGATTCCAATAGAATGTTTTGTTCTTTCTATCTGGTCGGCTTGAGCCTGGTGTAGGGATCCTTGTTGATAGGTTTTATGGTTCTTATTGTGCCTAACAATTAGTGGAGATTTCATACGTGTACCGAATCCCAAGACGCTTTATCAAATGAATCAACAACCATGGCCATATAATTCAGGCATTGCTAAAGATTAAGCCAACAACAATGATTCTACAATGGAAATTGCTCGATCAGTGCTACACTGTATCAAATCGAATGCAGATGAGATCGATGCAAATTAGTGAGCAATAAAGAACACCTACCGAGACGTAGACGAAGTCTGGTGTACATTATGATGTTGCGAGACTCGATGTTGTGTAGCACAATTTGTTTCGCTTTTACGCGTTTTGAAATTTCCAAACAATTTCAATCACGGAGAGCTTTACCGGCCTCGTATGTATCTTCGAAATACATGCTAACAAGATGGAACAACTTGTTTTGCACTTCGAGATAATGAGCTCTCAGAGCAAAACTGAAAATTCTCATCAACACGAAAATCAAACAATGTTTGTTATCATTCACACATTTTTTATCTTATTTTTTGAATATGAGTCTTGTGCAAATTCACATCATTTTCCTACCTGCCGTCTTGCACCTTGTAAGGGCATGTCATGGAAAAGTGTGAATGATAGATCAGATAGATCTACTGTATTAGTATTCTGATTCTGTACTATTGTCTAAGGTCTAAAAAATAGTGTGGGCCAGTCATCTTCAATGAAGTCTTAATTCAATTCGATCAGGCAGCCTCATCAGGGTTAATTATTTCGCTTAATAGCTATCTAATTGACTCGCACGTTGAAAATAATAAACACTCTTATGGAGAAATGTTTATTATCTACAACCAGGCAATGAGCTCTTTCAAGGTCGATTGCAATGAATGAAAAACGATAGTCTGTCGAAAAAGGATGTCCATCGCCTAGGGATATAACTATTGAGCAATTCAATTTGTCAAATTAATCTCTGATGATGAGCGTTATATCGTCAAGGAAACGTTTTTCCCACTAGAATGTAATCAATTGAGCACAATGTGTTTTACACGTGCCAAGTGAAAGTCGTAAAAACGCAGACACAGATTGTCCAATAATAAAAACAAACAAGAGAGACAGACTACAATTACTATAGAATAAAAAGCTATTGTGTGTATGAAATCGTTTCAACAAATCGATATTTATTGTTTCGTGATTTTGTGATTTGACTGATCTCTGTAATAGCAACGTTACGAAGCAACACAGAAGCGCTTGTGCGGCGTACGTTGGGAGCCTGAATGAACCAGCCAGATAGATGTATGCCAACGATGTCACACACGCGCATGCCATGCCGACGTCGGTTGTGTTACAGTGGAACGATGTTCGAATGTTGCGAGCTATGATTTATATCCGACGCCACTTGAAGTAATACATGGATGGTAGCACACGATCATGTACACAACATAGTTTGGATCATGTGTGATGAATCTCAATCATAGCGACATGTGCGATTCTACTGCAGAGAGATTCTACCATAATAATAAGCTTAACTATTGCCAGTGTGTTTGTTATCGCTATTTGAACCTTAATGATGTTCGCACGTGTAGTACGCTATTGTAATATGGGCGATCAAACTTCGCTTCTCGCGATAATCGTTTTCATTCTTTGCTGGCTGATTGAAAAAATGTGAAAACAAGGTTGTTGCATTGAAGCTGCTAACAAGCTAATCAAGCAACGACTCAATTGAATCATTACGGATTTTAGCGGACGATTGCATGTCGTCAGCAGCCTGATGCAACGTCATCGATTTGTCTTCGTGAAACAATTGTACGAAATTATTGTCGGAAGCAATATGCAAATCAGATACAATGTTTACCGCTACGAAAAGGGTGTCAAAAGTAGTTCCTAAAACGAATAATTGATAATAAAACTATTACTCTCTATTGTTATCGGTTTTCTATTCATTACCTCTCTGCTAAGCTACTTTTACATTGTGAGCGTTTCACGATGCAAGGGGGTTACATAAATTATTTTACCTTCCGTTACTGCAGTGTCATGGTTTCTAGACATCCCACTGAGATAGAATGTCTCGCTTTGTAGTGGGATTTTGTCTTGCGTATGAAGACATCGACTTAGAGCAATATTGCACCTCAAATAATATCGTGAAACGTATGAATTCTAGCGACTTCACATATTGCAATTATTGCCGTTAAATAAGCGCTAATTATAATTTCATTAGCTAAAATAGCCGAAACCAAGCACAAGAGTTGTGAATCATTTTACACGCAAACTTTTATGCAAAATGTCTATCCGGAAACGTTCGTTTTTTATTTTTTCAGTTGGTTTTTCATTCTATTCCGTATTCCTTCATGATGAGTGCTCCACAGAAAAGAACAACAGCCCGATCATAAAATAGACACCCATAGCTACATGTAAAGAGACCGTGTAAAGATTGTTTGTCCTAATTTGGCGCAAACTTCATGACAAGTTAAAATTTTACAACCTTTTCTCGATATAAATCTTTTATACTCTCAAATCTTACTTTGTCAATGTCATGACCACTGCTTCGAGTGCTAAACAGACACAATTGCACAAGATTGACATGGAATGCTTTTATTATTATTATTATTATGAATGCCACTTTGATGGAAATAAACTTGTTCCAATACACAAAGCAGTAACAAAATTTTCGTATGACGGACAGCTAAATTCTGCTCTAACAAGTGTTGTAAGTGCACTATTACGTCGCTGTATGTTGTGCTTGTAATGAATTTAATGCGATGTGCTATGTTATGGAACATTTGTTGTGCGTTTAAACATAGCGTAGCATTATAATGCCATAGTTACTATCGATATTTAGCCTATGACAATGATGGACTGTGGAAATGATTTCAGATAAAAATATGAATGCAGCAAATTATTGTCTTGAGAATTTTACGAAGCGGAAGAACATCTTCACTTACGCCACAGAATCATTTTATTTACATGCTGCATTACATGTTGTACTACATCACACGCATGATTGACGCACTGACCATCAAATACATTCAGCAACAACAAGAGCAATTTTTCAGCTGGCTGGTCCTGGGAAGATGACACAAACTTTTGATAGATAGATTGACAGATACATTTGTTTGTGTGAATATAGTGTGCATAGTATGTGATTGCACGAGGACTGCACGACCAAAACAGCCAAAGAGGAATATACAAAACAAAGACGGTACAATCGGTATGCAGATGCCTGAATTGGCTGTGTTAAACTTGCAAACAAGTGCATAACATGTATCCATTAGTGCTTGTTGGCGGCTTGTAGTAAGACGGCCAAGGCCACATTGTAGCGGCAGCTGCAACGGGAGCGACTTATGCACCCAAGTACAGCAAGAGCAACAACAGAAGCACGAACTAGCAACTTGTGGTGCCGTCCATCATCGCTTCGCGTTTCTAAAACAAAGTTGATCCCTTGCAAGTCATCGTACACCGACATCAGTGTGGTACAATGAACTTGAATGAATTTCGATGACTCTGGTTTCCCCAATGACTCAAGCGCTTCTTACATGTACACTCACGTGAGCTTTACATTGAATAGTTATTAGTCTCGTCAAACTGTAGAAGTATGGAAGAAAACATTCTATTGCCTCTGAGAATTTAAAAGAACAGGATACCGGATGTGATGACATTACATAATCCATTATTGATATTGTAAATGTTGGCAATAGTCATCGATCAGACACTTCGACAAGCATCGGTGTGTAACAGACGCGCCTAGATCATCGAACTCGCCTACGGGCACAACGGCGGTGGGCCTGCTGTTGTTCATTATTTTTAGCTTGTTATCATTATTTGTTGTTGTGCTGCTCCCACAAGCCATTTCTGTGCGTGTACTTATGTGGAAATATTTGTGTGTGTGTGTGTGTTTCTAGGTATTGGGCGCGCCATGTGAGTCTATTGATCTAGCTTAAAGTGATTCTTCATTTAGTACAAAATTACAGTCAACCAATTCGAATGACTCGATCACGATTCGAGCGCTTGAATCGAAGTAAACGAGCACTTAACAGAGTTAAAGAACGGTCGAGGGCGCACGAAACATAAGCCAGATGCCATCAAACAAGGCAGCTCAGAAAACGATCGTCGTCGTCGTTGCTGTTGTGACGACTTCGTTGCATTCAATGGGCCAGTAAGCATAATCTCAAGGTTACTCGAGGAAACAAGGCCCATAATAAAAGGTGTACAAGACGTGTAAGTTTAGTTCCTTTTCTTGTGTCTGTGTTAGTGTGAACACGAATTGTTTAGATGTGCCATTATACAATCAACGGCAACAGCAGACAGGAAATAATGATGCCGCCGTGCTTGTCCGACAAACATGTGTGTTAGTGAGAGAAATAAAACATTGTCCGCCCTAGCAAACATTTCAAGTTCAAGTTAAAGACTGACAACTTTATGTTAGATTTTTTCGGTACCAATTTGCACCAGCACTTGCTTTGTTATTGCCATTGTTGGTGGTGCCATTGCCAACGGCTGTTGTTGTTGCTGCTGTTGTTATCGGTGTCGATGGCAGTTTGTCGCCGCAGCAACTACTTCATATGACAAGATGACCACCGGATGGTCAATAAAGATTATTCCTGTGCGTAAGTTTGTTATGGTTACGTCTGTACATCATAGTATACAGAACGAAATTGCTTTTCTGTCGTACACAAGCACAGGCACAGTCTTACAGTACTGTAAATCAGAGAAAGATGCTCCAAGTTATTATTCTTCTTGTAAGACAGTGCGTGCTATTCCGAGTGCTTTAATGTCTGCGTGTGTGTGTGCTTGTGCCTTCACACACGTCAAGTAAGCATCATTCCAAGATACGTTAACAAAAAGTCAGTTCCAGAAACATATTGTGCCTTTTCGATTTAGAAACATCAACTGAGCACGAAATTGCTCTGTCATGATTAAACCTGTCTCAATAGAGACACATATAAAATCAATCCTCATATGCTAACGTGTCGAATATGCAGTGACAGTACAGCACGCCAGACCACAACTTTCAGGCTCTCATTTAAGTAAGTACTCTTTTCCAGACTTCTAAGCCAGTGCTCACTGTGTGACATTGAAAGAGCGACTATTGAGAGGCTAACCCGGGCACACATGCTTCCCATTCGTGGCGATCAGCTCACCAGCTAGAATCATTCCATCGAAGGTCGATTCAGATGCTCTCTTCGTCATAGATCAAAGCACATAAACAAAAGCGTACTTTCGCTCTGCTTTCTTTTCTTATCGATTATTGTCGCCGTGAGAAGACATAGTAAATGGTCATCAGTTCAAAACCATGGATACTTTTTCTTCAATAGCTTGTACTTTCTGGATCTGGCCATTCTCTAGAATAGACACTGCGTGTGTTGCAACTGCTGTGATGGTAATCTTCTATGGAAAGCGCCCAATGTCTGCCCAGGGAGACTCTGAAAGAGAATAACTCACTTTTTCCATTGCTAATCAACGCGGTATATTCTTAGATCCACTCGTGTGCTTGACTGTCACGTAAAACGTAATGTAAGATTCATGGCAAGGCTTGACACGATCGAGATACAAGCAATTTCAAGCACGATAAGAGTGCACGCCATTGGCATGTGTCACCTTTAGTTTGATTAATTTCGAAAGTCGATTCGTCGAGAATTCGGAAACGGCCACTTGGAACACGGTCCTTCAGCATAGACAACAGCTGGACTCTACTTTTTCCTTCTCGCTTCTTTCACTCATTCCAGTTTGACATAAAAATTCTGTGGAGCGCCAACTTGCTCGTCAAATGCCCTGAAATTATCGCCTGTCGTTCGGTCATTTGAACGATTCCTCGCATTTCTTCACGCTGTTATCGATATTAGCTTTGAACTGCTCCTTTTCTTTTTTCTCTTCCGCTTGCATCCTCTCACTTGCCCCCTTGCCATTATCTCACAATTATTTGTCGTAATTCCAATACTTGTAATGTGACGCAAACTTGGAGCAAGTGCTTAGGTAGATCATAGACAGATATCAAATCGAGCATGGAGTTCTACATGTTATGCCCAGAAAGCTGGTGCAAGTTAAGTAAAAGGATAGACAAAAACGATATGTGCTTCCACTCTCTTGTGTCTTTCGAAAAAAAAACAGAGAGAGAGAGAGAGAGAGAGAGAGAAGAAAGAACGAACGAAGCGTCAAGACCACAAATTTGTGGTTCTGCTGCCAGTTGACCATACTGCCAAATGATGCTGCTGCATACAGTGATGATAAGCCAAGGTCGGCGCTAAGTATCCGAGTTATCAGTCGCGTCGGACTGGTCATCGAATCGGTCGACTTGGCTCACCTGTCGTCTCTGAATAGTGTTTAACTTTGATGATGATACATGCACGACACAGCACGCAGTTTGTTCAAGGTTAACGACCTCAAGCAAATAAGAGCGACGCTGTCTAGCCGACAAGAAACCTGGTTTGATGCTTCCAAAAGGGTGACCGTCGTGTGCTCTCGCTGAAAATTCATGTTACTTGTTAACAGCTAACGATACACAGCTTGCGTAACGTTCGTTAATTCGTCTGCTGAGCAATAATGGGTTAAGTTAAATTCACCTGCTCACTATGGCTGCTGATGTCAGCTGTAAAAGACACTCAGCATTAGTCAGCACCACGTGTCAAGTATAGTTAGTCACATTGATAGCTTTCTTCTCGTCTGATGCAGGACAGAAATTCCCCTTGTGCATCGTTCTTCTCTTTTTCTCTCTCGTCAAACAAGTCGAGAGTTTATATGAAAGCTTATAGCCGACTGACCAAATTTCTTCATTCATGTGTGTTTCATTCCATCAGATTGGTTGAGAATATGTTGAAATTTTTTATTCTAGGAATAGATGGTGCTACTTGTCTATTGAACGAAAGTGTTGAAGGAGATTCTGTAATTTTTATGGGTGTTGCGTCACAAGTCTTTTTCCTCCAAATCTGTTTTCAAGGAAAGCACTCAATTTGAATATCTATGATTGAAAGACAAATTCACAATTGAAATAATATTTAGCTTTGTTTTATTGCAATAAATCGAGTTTCTTTAATTTGGTGTCAATGTCAGAGAGGTTATTCACGCGAACAAGAATCAGAATGAACTCATGGTCGATTTCACGCAGAGAAACAAACAGAGGCGAATGCTGCCTCACTTCACCTCTTACTTGATGGTAATCCATCTTGGATACGAATAGCTGTCATTGGTTCATTCGCTCAACAACAGGGAAATCAGAGAGCATGAGACACATATGGCGCCAATGAACTTGAGAACGAGTTGAGAAGACGATGCACCGACAATTATGAATGTTCCACTAGAAGTGAATGCACAAAAGCACAAAAAGTGCGTACATAAACACTCGCACATTCACAAATACATACGGGAGGAAAGGCTAACGCTCACGCTTGCGTTACATTAGGTTAATGTAGAGTCTTGTCCTGGCCCTGACATTGAATTTAAGAGAATATTCACCATGTTAGCCTCACTTGAGTACAAAAGCACACCGGCACACAAACACACCCGGAGCTCTGTGTGTTCATTATGACTTGCGATCAAGAAAACGAACCAACAAGTGAGCGAACATGAGCGCGACTTTTCACGTCAGCTTGTTTCGTTCGTCAGCCAGTTGCTGCTGCTTGCTATGTGTATATGATTTTGAGTAGAGACTGTTTTCTCCTTAGGATAGATTGCGCGAGTTTGTCTGTGTCTGTGTGTTCTACTAGTGTGCGCGTCGCTCACTAGTGTGCTTTGAATGACTCGTCGGAGCTAGGTTGCGCAAATTGCGGCACCGACAGAAACAACTGAATGATTTTGGCGCTTACGCGCATCCACATGTGCGCTAGCAATCTTAAAAGTTCCATTCATCATAGTTCGTTTGATTCTAAGGGTTAGCCAGGCGCGCGCACGCACACACACACACACACACACACACACACACACTTCGTAAGAGGGAGAGCGATGGATCAAGAGAAGAATAGAAAAATACATATAAACAAGGCAAGATCAGATCATAGTGAAGACCAGGGTCTTGCATGATCAGTAGCATTGGCTATTCTAATTAATCTACTTAAAATCAAACTTTGACATCAACCGTGACACCCAACTTCAACATAACTAACAAGGTCTGAGCAGTTGAAATTTTCGTCGTGCATAAACTCGAGGACTGCTCCGAGTTCGATTCCATTAGTCATTCAGGGTTCGAACCATCCACTATAATCATAATTTTAAATTCAACAACAGCGAAACAATTTTCAAGTTCACACACTAATAGATTTGCTGTCGCAACGATAACAATCATCGAACAGCAACCAATGAAATTACTAAGACAAAACAATCGAGATACACAATTGCATCAATAGCAATCATCGGCTTGGGATGAAAGAGTTGTCTAGCAGTAGCAGAAACAAACAATAGGAACAAATTATCTGAACGCTTATCGTCCGTAATCAATTGTAGCACCGGAACACTGGTTGTAGTCACTTACTCCATACCAACTAGTTCAATAAACAATCGTCATAGCGCAAGCCAGCAGTGTCATGAACTAAACTCTCAATCAAGAAGAAAAATAAACAGAAACCAATCGATTTAAACCGGTCATGTTATAACAATCATTTACAAACTATCTGCTGTTTTGAAAATCAACAGCATTAACTACAAGGTAATTCGGGTTTTGTAATCATAAACAATCGACGATAGAAGAAAAAAAGTTCATACATAAACGAATGCTATGTCGCGGATGCTATAGATGAACTAACACACACAATCAATCATCGATCAAATTTTATAGCTTGCAGCGTCAGCAAATTTTGGCGTACGCGTGCACACAAACACGAGCATCCGTTGACAATAGAATTTCAATTGAAGCATTGAGCACGTAACCTAATAATCAAGGAAGACTAGAGTCGCAACTGTCAACGACCACAGGACTTATTCCGTAGTGAATGTAGAGAGCAATTTCACGTTTAGGTGCATTCCGACACATGCTTGACGAGCACAATACGAGTGCAAAAAGGCGGCACGTTTAGAAGGAAGTAGCTTAATTGGATGTTAGCATTTCCACTTTTTGAACGTTAACTCTGTTGAAACTGAAGATCGTGAACCGTTAGTCATAGGATTTTGCTGATTGTTGGTATCAAATCAAGGTCTATAGATTGCCGTGGGATTGTGTTGATAGATTGAGTTCGGATGTTCAACTATTGTAGTATCATATAACATCGTAGTAACCGTTCATTCCTTGATCTTGATTCTATTGTTTTATCTGCCTAGTGCACTCATCACCCCACATAGTCGTTTATTGAAGCGATGGCAATTATGTCCAGCACACATAGCCATCAGGAAGCAATGTCTCAAATGAGAGGGAAGCAAGTGCAATATATCACACTTACATGTTTGGTCCTAATTGGCCTTTCTGTGGTTCTGAGTGATGCCGCGCCGTTTGAGATAGCAAGAAGTCACCCCAGACAACTTAAAGACAGAGGTGAGTCCCCATAAACCAAAAATTGAAATAAGAAGAAAGAAATCATAAAGGATCCTTATGCTCAACAATAACCTAATGCATGATATAAATACTTCGACCATTACATTTGCAACAAAAACAGGTTGCTATTACATGCTCAAGCACTACCAGAATGGTGAACAGATCCATACAGATGAGCCTTGTCTCAATTGTACATGCCAAAACTCAATGCTCATGTGTTATTTACGAGTATGTCCTTACATACGTCCACTCGGTGATAGGTGTATCATTGAACGAGTGCAAGGCGAATGCTGCCCACGAATTACATGTCCCGACGTTGTCGGTGATGCCGGCGAAGATTGGACAGAGTCACCAACGACATCAAGTCCTAGCACTACAACAACACAAGAGCCCTTGAATGACGTACTCGGATGCTATATAGACGGCAAACATTATAAAGAAGGCACTCAGCTTCCCCATGCTGGGCAAAAACCCTGTGAGACATGTTACTGTATAAGAAACTCATCAGCATGTGTTATGCAAAACTGCGCTCTCGAAGTTAGTGGCTGTGATCCTATCTACCAATCAGGCGAATGCTGTCCTACACGATACAATTGCTCTTCTCAGAATGCATTCAACACCCCACGGCCAGGGATTGAGGGTCAACAGGCTATCGCAGATCGATTTTTGGCTTCCCAAGGCAATCTAGTGACACCGGCCAAAAATGTACCCTTACTAGAAGGGACTTTGTCAACAACGCCAGCATCTACCACGCAATTCAATCCACCAAAGCCTGGCTGTAAGGTTCAAAGCTCAGGGCGCGTTTTCATGGACGGTGAATCAGTGCCATCGAAGAATCCGTGCGAACATTGTTATTGCATGCGTAATGAAATTGTATGTGCGGTGGAAGAGTGCCGACCACCATGTGATAATTGTACACCGATCAAAGACTCTCACGATCAATGCTGTCCGAGACGTTACGAATGTGCTGCACCGACGCGAAAAGTTGGATTGGACAACATCGAATTTCCCAGCGCACAGAGCAACTCAAGCACAAGCGATCAGGTTGCCTCTCAAAATAACTTAACATCTGATGAAACCACCACTCCGTCGACAGCGCAAACTTATTCAAGCACAACTCTTGAGCTAACATCTACCGAAACTTCGCCTGCAACCATACCAAGTTCAACAGTGAGACCCGTTGTCGAGGCATCCACAATCATGACAACTGTTGGCGAATCTAGTGAGAATACCGTTTCAAGTTTTGAACCTCAAACAATGACAACCAGGCAAGCACCACAATACCCGCTTAGGCCTATTTCTCCAAAATTGAGTAAAAACGACGACGAAGCTGCAACTAACGAATTAGGTCCGACTGTTGAGCTGAAACCACCGGCACGAGTCGGTACGCTTGCAAGCGCGAATGATCGAGAGCTCGAGAACGATACTCGAATGGAGCCAGATATGCCCACTAGATCTCAATCTACTGTGAGCTCAACAGATGCGAGCACAACGGTAACATCTGTTCCGGAACAAGTGACTACACCTGTGGTTGTTTTACCATCATCAACGAACAAACCAGGACGACGTAAGTCTCGTCCTCCGATATTGCCACCGACAATTCCAGGAGAAGGTAGCTGCAGGTACGCAGGAAAGTTGTACGCAAACGGACAAGAAGTCAAATCTAGAGACAACTGCATGGAATTCTGCCTGTGCATTCATAGTGTTGTGTATTGTGACGAAGTAGACTGCCCACGAGGCCCAAATCAAGAGAAATGCAAGCGTGTGATGAAAGAGGGAGACTGCTGTCCGCAGTACGAATGCCAAGAGCAAGCAACAACAACTGATTACAACATCACCGACGCTGTTACAACGCAAGTGTCAGATTCAGAATCGACGAGAACGACTCCCCCTGAGGTGATTAGTGCACCTTCCAATGCGACCAATCAAGAATCCAGCGAGGGAA
>JAIFTH010000400.1:0-30114 GCA_019968535.1 Fragariocoptes setiger
TGTTGGACAACTGCGAAAGCAGATTCATTGCAATTCTGTGCGGGACACCCTTTACGCGCTAGAAATTTTCTTTATGCTATATAAATGTTATGTAGGGAAATAAAAATGCCATAGACGATGCATTCACTCTATTTGCTATAGACATGTGGGAACACAATTAGCACATAGAACACGCGAAAATTTTGCAACGCCACAAACAGAAAAAAGGTTGTTCACAATCGAATACTTTCTTTTACTTTTCGACAATTGAATACTTTTCTTTACGAACGGTTTATTTGTTGTTTTCAAATTAGAATGATAAAACGGTCATCTCAATTAGTTTTCATATTGCGTGGAGAACATATCTATGCGATATAAATGCTCGGTCAGCGGCATCCATAATCATTGGTTGGTCGAAGACATAGGTGAATGACTCGTAGATGGAGTCCTGGAGCTTTCTAAACATTATAAGAGTTGCATAAGAAAGAGGTTGCCCAGGTTATTGGCAGTTGGGATCAAATCTTATTACACATTTTGAGGACATGCAGTAAATATTCCCAAACATGTCAAATGTACATGTAATGTCAAACATGTAATTTTTTTGAGACTGAACGGATGTACACCAGCGAAAGGTATGAAGAAAGAAAACGATGCTGCTCTAATTTTCTCTAGCAAGCTCGTAGACGAGGCAAAAGCGTGTCTTAAGCTCATCCGACATCCAACCAATCATTGATTCAGAGAGCAATGTCGGCATCGACAACCATCAAGTAACTCTAGGGAAAGCCGCGGAATGGTTGCACGAAGTCGTGGTCGCTATCAACCAACTGAACTACCGACATTATCAAATTTGATCAAAGGTAAGAGAATTCGAATGCTGACTGATTTTGTCAGCATTCAAACAAAATCAACTAGCGAAACATTGCATCGAATATGGGACGAGCGTCGTCTCTATCAAATTGCTCCGTCATTCACTTATAATGGTGCAAAAACTCAATAGCCAATATTGTCTGCCATCTCAAGTCGGCATTCAAAGATCTAGGGTTTAGTTAAAGTTCATTCGTCGGCTGATTGAGTCGGCTCAACATTAGGACTGAGTTGTTGATTTAACCAGCTCTGACATGGCCTGGTAACGATGGCCTGGTGACCCGACACTCCGTTCACTTTCTTGTTGTCGTTAGTGCTGCTCTCCAACACTGTTCCGTAAATACGTCAATAGAGCAATCAATCGAGTTTGTTGTCTAATAAGTGATGACCTCATCATTAGCTCTATTGCGGACACGTTGCATTGACGCAATGCTTAGCGAGTTCTCCTTTTTTGCTCATCATTTGTTTGTTGTGCCAGCATGTTCGTGATTTAGGTGTCTAAAATGTTTTATTTTGTTTTGAAGATAAGTGCCACAGCTAGAGGGCGTGACCGAACCCACAAGATATCACTGACGCAATCCGCGAAGTTTTGTCATTCAAGTAAAGAGTGATCAAGTAGTTCAGCGCGAATCTTTATGACGCTTCTATGAATGTTGGAATGAGAGTCAAACTTTTGTTCAAACCGGTCGATGATTGCATGAGAACGGATATTATTGAGAGCTTATTTTTTACGCTAAAAAGTCCAATAAGTAATATGAACGAGCTAAACTGGTTGGTTTCACGTTACACATGCACCCGTACAAACAAGCACGCACCATTAATTGTTTCCGCAATCGTTGATGATATTGTTTCTAACATTATTAGACATTAGTGGTGTGCACATAAATCTAGCTGTCCATCCTTGTTTTGTTGCATATATCAATTGAACGTCTACAGAAAAAGCGACACACTAGTCAATATCTAGTAATTTTACTGCTAGATTGATGCGCGATATCTGTTGCTGGTGTACAACAGATTATTATTAACTGTTGTTGATGTAGCAGAGGTCAGTAACACACTCACACACTTTATAATAGCAATATACCTCAATCAATGAGAGACTACAGCATAGTGATGTGTAAAAACCACTGTAAACTAAGACAGCCAGGCAGACGGAAGGAGAATTATGAACATGGCACTTGTTTTTACCATTTCGCTTTTGGACAAGTAAAATACACGTTATCACATAGTCAGTTGGTTTAAATGGTCAATAAATTACACACAACTATGATCAATCTTATTGCAGATGTTGTAATGATGTCACTCAAAGTGACTTCAAACACTGGCCTGTGTTGTTGAGAAGCATCACAAGCACGTGCTCGCTATTGATGTGTATGTGAGCTAGTATGTAAGGTCTGTGCTTTAGGAACCGACATTTTGTGCACCATGCGTGGCTGGGCAAAAATAAGCTAATCCTAATTCTGCTAACTAATCAACTGGTAACTTGTTGTTTCGGACACCAACCGAAAAAGAAAGAAAACTAACCGCACATCGTGATCACTCAACTGTGACTGACACCACGCTTGACCATATCAAACACACTGCACAATGCAGTGCATCTAGTGAATTACATGGATCCATGTGACAAGCAAAGATAAATAAATGATTGGCACCAAGCACACAGTACTATTGCAACTTGCAATCACCAACAGTGAGTCGATGTCAATGTTGTTTTTGCTCATACACCACCACGTTGTCGGTATGCTATGGGTAATAGTGTCGGGGTTGGTGTTGGTGCCAGTGATAAAAATCAACTATGAACACATGTTCACTCTTGTGAGTAAGCGTCATAAGCATTGCCATGATGTTGTCGTCGTGGTGGCTTGTGGAATGAATAGACTCGTGAGAGCTCTCAACCACAAGTCGTTTGTAAACTATGCACTTGTTCTTGTGTGTCTGTGTGTAGTTGTGAGTGTGTGCATCATGCACAGTGTCTTCGCACGAGAGAGTCATTGATATGATAGTAATTGGTGTTGCAACCAGGGAATTATAAGAGAAATAAATAAAGCCGTAGAAAAGATAAATAACAATAAATAATAATTTGTAACAACGCATCAAACGTTATATTTGTCATCGTTCGTCGTATTTTCATGTTCTAGTGGCAGTCTTTGTGGCAAGTGCATGAAAGAGATGAGGTCCAACATCTGTCAATTGTCAACTTACCGTCAATTGTCAACAAAAGCATGAATGCATGCTCGACATTATAATATATCGGCATTGTGCTTGGATAGAACTCCATGAATCGACAGATATTGAAAATAGAGTGTAGTCTCAACTAGAAGTTAACAGAAGGGTTATATGTATTTTCAGTTCAGTTGGAAAAAAAAGTACAAAGTATAAATTTTGTTGCAATTGTAGTTACACATTTGCCACAATTGTGGTACTCATCACTGAAGTGTAGGCCAATTTGAGTGTACTAAATGTATACTTTGTTCGCATAAATCTATAAATAAACTGTTACACCGCAAGTAATCGGTTGAGGGCCAAACTATGCCCATTTTTAATGTGTGCATGTTTTCCCTCACATCGAAAACCTTCAATCTCTTATTAAATTTCAGAATATAATATCTACTGCTTGAAAACTGCAGCAATATTGATGAATTGAGTTTTATATTGATGTAAGTTAAAGAAAGTCTCCTGAAAGACGTTGAGTGAGATTCAAAGTGGAGTCGTACAGTTGCAAAAACAACTGTACGAACGAACGAACCAGCAGCAAAAAAATGAGCAACAATTGAAGCAACAAGCGTACACGCGCGCGCGCAACTGGTCTCTCGCAAGCTGTATACTGTAGATGTGAACGCACGTTATGAAGAGAACAGCCACCAGCTAGCAACAACAGAGACAAAAAGAAACACACACACTCGCAATACACAACACATGCACACGAACTTATCACACCGTCACCGAAGCAGCAGTTCGACGTGCTCACGCACGCACCAGCGACAACAAACTGCACAGCGGTTGCTGCTATACAACTGCAGATCCAAGAAAAAAACGACGAATGCGTGTTTTTTGTGTGTGCATCAGATTGCGTGTTAGCTCGCGTTGTTTGTGTGTCATACTCTTTCTTTTTGCAATTATATCAACAACAACAAGATTCAGCAAGATTTTCGTGTTACTTGTTTCGCACAGATTGCCACATTTTATATATGTGTGTACATATACATATATATATATATATATATATATATAACTGACATTACCTCTTATAGCTTACTATACTATCTACACACACACACAAACATACACCAGAGACGACAGGTGGAAGATTTACTGTGACAACGATAACAGTAACCGTGACACCAACACCAACGACAACAAAAACCACACCAAATTGAAGAGCTACCTAGAGAATACTAGGTGAAGAACCGATAAAGCATTATTGTCACTACGAATCGTCACAAACTTAAGCTTAAGCCGATCAGCCTTTTAATTTATTTTCTTCCAATCGTTTTTGTGTAAGGGCGCGAGTAAGTGCCAACAGCATAGTCCCCGTGAATCGTTCAATTACATGTATTCTGGTGATAAATCTCTAGAACACATTGTTTTGATTTGAAACCACTATACAATCCATACTCACATAAAAGCATCCACTCTTGTTAGCCCGTGAGCATCATCTACCAGCCACAACCTATTGCCTTTATTGTTGCTATTATTACAATTATTATTAATACTACTATTATTATGATTATTATTGATATTCTAATCTGCAATAATTGCATCTGTCGTCACTATCTAACAAGGCATTCACTCATCTGTTGAACTTAACAACCCAACACTTCATTGTAACACAGCGTGCAAATATCAACACACGC
Source organism: Fragariocoptes setiger (assembly GCA_019968535.1). Taxonomy (NCBI): domain Eukaryota; kingdom Metazoa; phylum Arthropoda; class Arachnida; order Trombidiformes; family Phytoptidae; genus Fragariocoptes; species Fragariocoptes setiger. The sequence goes on from JAIFTH010000400.1 coordinate 4,698, forward strand.
ACGAACACAAACATACATACACACACACAGGCATACACTTTTTGGACATTATCGCCACCATCGTCATACGAGGTGCCTCACACCACCTGGAGCTTCAAACTGTTCTTCTTTAGCTTCTAGCCTGTGTGTTTGGCTGAGTGTTTGTTTATAGAGCTTTAGATCGAACGTCTCTTTGTCATTCATTAGGATTGTCGTTGATTGTCTTCGTCGTTTATGCGCCGTATTGACGACGAACATCATCACTGATGATCAACAGCATCTTATCCAGACAATTGTTTACAGTATTAGAAATAATCTTTGCACAATGCAATTTTTCAACAATCATCTGATGAAATCTCATCTTTATCTACGACTGATTCGATATCTATTGACATTCGTTAACTCATGTATCAGAACCCTTTAACATTTTTTGTGGTTATTTATATGCTGTCAAAAACCTAAACTTAGTTATAGACTAAGCAAGAGATTATAATTCAGCCACACAAGCACAACAATCAACCATTACTACCTCAAGAGGACAGCCCCTATCAAAATAATCACATTCTCCTAACAAATGGAAACTCATCATCGAGACCGAGTCGATCCAAGACAAAATACCCTATTATGATTGATGTCATGATGATCATATCATGACAACTCGCATCTTACAAGCCAAACCAAGCAACCTACCTCAAGGGAATTTGAAGGTTTTCATATCTCTTCGCGATCAATTTCTACCTAGAATCGGAATTTTCTACGTTACTCATGACTGACACATGCACACGCATATAGAGAATAACAAAAATCACAACAAAAATTTGAAATATAACGTATCAGCAAATCACACTCAAGTAGTGTTCCTAGTGCCAGATTACAAAAGTGGACTGTCATCAACAGCTACAGTTTCGACAGTTCAAACACTCAACAAAATTTTTACCAAATTAGTAAATAATTAATCCATCAGTGTACACGATGAGTGACTTCCTTACAAATGCTCTGTCTATATCAGAGAAAGAGAAGAACTATGAAAAATTGTCGAGGATTGGCGAAGGGGCCTACGGAGAAGTATGGAAGGCCCGCGACTTGTTAAACGAAAAAAATATGGTCGCGCTCAAAAAAATCAAAGTACCTAATGAAGAGGACGGTGTTCCATCAAGTCTGTTGCGTGAGATAGGCCTACTATTGAAATTGAACAAACTCAATAATGACCACGTGGTTAAACTTTTCGACGTCTGCCACGGTCAATCTAATGAGTTCGGTCAAAACCTAGAGCTATATCTTGTCTTTGAGCATATTGAACAGGACTTAGCCACATATATAGAAAGAGCACCGCCGTCAGGACTCTCCTCGGAACAAATTAGAGTACGTGCATTCAATTAATGCTTATGAAATCTCTCTATTTCAATACACTATCTAACTTTTCCAATCTGATTATATCTTTTAGGATATCATGTACCAACTTTTAGATGGAGTAAGCTTCATTCATGCCAATTCCATAATACATCGCGACCTTAAACCACAGAACGTGCTCATTACCAACAGCGGGCAGGTAAAGATCGCTGACTTTGGTTTGGCTAGATCTTACAAGCCTCAGCAGATACAGACCTCTATTGTCGTCACATTATGGTACAGGTGTCCCGAAATCCTCTTGGCCTCGGCTGAGGGATATGCTAGTGCAGTTGATATGTGGAGCACCGGTTGTATATTTGCCGAATTAGTTAGGAGAAAGCCATTGTTTCGTGGAATTTCCGAAAATAATCAACTAGTTTCAATTTTCGAAATCATTGGTTCTCCAGCTGAGTATGAGTGGCCTGAAGGGACACGTTTAGCCTACAGGAGCTACGCCGGATATACAGCAGCAGATTTTGAGGAGCTTTTTCCTGAGTTGGACCATGACGCAATTGACCTAATGAAAAAGATGTTACTCTTCAATCCAGAACATCGAATCACTGCCAAGAACGCTCTTCAACACGATTACCTCATCCAATACCAGACGACTCAAACCCCGACGACCTCACGTCAATGAATTTTCTAGATGAAAACGTCCCGACAGATATGGTGACTACCTCCAGGAGGACCTTATTTCTTGTCAACCATGTTGATCATGGATGAGCACAGAGCTTACGCCTATATGTATATCTTTTTTTGAAGGTACACAGCTTTGCATGCACCGGGAACCATATTTTTGTATAGTATCCCATGTATAAATAACGCACAATTTAAAAAATCTTATATCTCACAAAATTACAAGCTGTTACTTAATTTTGAACCATCTTTTTTATAGTTGTGGTACACTAGCCTGAGTCTCACTTTCTAGAGCATTCTGTTTTAGCTCATTAAGAGTGTATACCAACTTTCCTTCATCTGAAGATTTCGGAATCGCGAGCTGTTCACCGACATCATAGACGTGAACACGGCCTGTGTCATCACCAACTACAACTTGATGGCCGTTTGGCGTCCATAAAATTTTGTTTAGAGCAGGCTGTCCATCGACTACGGTCGATGCTGTTGGCAATTCAGTGTCGTTATTCAAATTCCATATGTCAACTCTGCCAACTCCATCGGCAGTAGCAAATAAGGCGGGGTGTATTGGCGACCACCTGACATCATAAAGATAATCACAATTATTTTCAAATGAGTAGATTGGTCTATGCAACTTGTTTGACCAAAGCTTGACAGTCCAATCGATAGATGATGTTAGGAAAAGGTGAGAGAAGCTTGTACGCGCTGCATTAGGATGATAATCAATGCTGGTCACGGGTCCTTGATGACTTTCGAATCCTGAAAGTATACCAGTTTTTGATCCGTGGCGACATGCAGAATACACGACGCCTTCTTCGCTACCCACGATAAAATTGTTATAGTCATCAGCGTGAAATGACATGCAAGTGACGGCGACGGCTCTTGTTTGCTTCTGCTGACTCAACTCCATGGTCTCTTGAGGAGCCGATAGCATATCCAAGCTCCATGAGCATAGCTTACCGTCAGTAGAGATGCTTATCAGGTTGTGCGCATTCTGCGTTCCAACAACCTGTGTACAATAGACAGGGTGCGTGTGAGCTGCTACTGACAGTGGGCTACGTTGAACAGGTGTTTTTTTGTTGCTCCTCAAATCCCATAAGGCTATCTGTCCTGAGTAAGTGCCTCCTACAATGAGACTGGGATGAAATTTGGCAAAACAGCAAGACATAATAGGCGACTGACAATGAAACACATATTCAGGTGAAGCTTTCTTGAATTTCATGTTCCAAACCAAAACAGTGCCATCGGGATCAGATGGCGCCTCTTCATTACTAAAATATGATGCTAGTAACAATTCTGGGTATTGTAAAGACCAATCAAAGCTAGTTATACATCTATTCTTAGACCACTTTTCGTCGTAGAATACACGATTGAGGGTCAGTTTGTTTCCACTCTTGTCATCGCTATCGAGGAATCGGTTGTGTGAAAAAGGAAAAAACTAATTAGCCTTATGAGTTTAACATGATCAACCCTCAAGTATCGAGGACCTGTACTGACCTATTTGTTTCGCGTTTGGCGCCTTCAGGGAAATAATCAACGAAAATATCAGGACTTTCATTTGTATAGAGTGCTCGCTCAAGAATCTTCGTCGCCCTATCGATGAATTGCTTGTAATCGTCACTCATCTCAATTTTCTTGCGTTCTTCTTCAGTGAGCTCGCGAAGGATCTTGTTCTCTTTGATGTCAGCATCTTTATCGCTCTTTGAATCTTGTGTTGGCGGCTGAGCCCACACCGGTTGAGGCAATCCAGATTGTTGACTGGTTGAGGTTGATCTATTTTTGCGTGATCTTGGAATAAAGTCGGAACCGCCGACTTCATAATCCTCTTCAAAGCGACTTTCATCGTCCTCTTCGTCATCGCCATAAGTTAACACATAATAATCGTTACGCGGTCCCTGTGAAACCACAGGCGGATCTTGCGTATTAGCTGTTTGCGTGGATTTTTCGTAGACAACATTTTCTTTTGGAGGTATACTAATTTGATTTACATGGACGACTTGAAGGGTGGTCATGGGCTTACGGTTTGGCGACTGTAATTGTTGCATGTTATCGCTGTGTAGTGCATGCTGATTGTAATGTGGCTGTAAATTATTTGATTCGCCAGATTGCAAATTAAAGTGAGAATCGCTGGTTGCCTCGCCGGAATCGCCACCGGCAGATGCTGTTCGGATTGGGGGCAAACCAAGCCTTTGCAAAAGGAGGTCAGCCTCCTCCATGGCACCGACAGGACGCTCACGTTCCTGTTGCTCTCGTAACATTTGGCGTTGCCGGCCCACTTCGCGCAAACGGGCCAGATCATTGCGCTTTCGCTCTAGCTCAGCTCGTCGATTGTCACCCATGGTCAATATGGCTGAGCCAGTGTTGAGCTGGTGGATTGAATATGGGTTAACTTTGTAAACAGTCTAATAACAACGTCCTTCGACAATCTGTCGCTCGGAGGAGTTCGATCGTGATCACAAACAGCTGGTGACCAAATGCCACTAAAGCGGGAATTTCGAGTAAGTGTAGTGGCGCCCTCTAGTGTCACATGACTTTGTTGGGCAAACTTTTAATACCGAGCTCAATCAAATGCTGTCACACCAATCAATGGATCATGTTCTGAATCAGTTGTTCTCAAAGTTGAAAAACCACTCAATTATCCATCAATAATGAAAGTGGAATTCTTCATTAAGTGTAGGTGGGCCACCATTTCCGAATTCAGGGATTTATAAACTTGCAGTTTTTGCTAGTCTTTCCATATTGCTTCTTGCAGCAGGCTTTTTACGCTTGGGTGCAGCGACTCACAATGCACCGTGCATTGTGCACGTCAGAGCATTCTGTCTAATAAGGCCAAGCACATCGAAATCTGGCATCCTCGTCGCGCATGTGCAGCATATCCACAAAAATAAAATCGATTTCGGTTCGATGACTGAATAAACGCTGCATCTGTTGTTGCTGGCTCGCCTGTACCAATGGAAGCTTGACATCAAATAACTCTTCATTTTATAGCTAATTAGATTGCAACGATACGGTGACATCGTCAGAGTGAACGATATTCCAGGGAAAAAGTGATGAGCAAACATGGATCAGTCATTAAATGATATCGATTTGAATAGCCTCAAGGATCCGTCCGGAATATTTGAGCTCGTTGAAGTGGTAGGATCCGGCACCTACGGCCAGGTTTACAAGGGTCGGCATACCATTACTGGCCAATTAGCTGCAATAAAAATAATGGACGTAACCGAAGAAGAAGAAGAAGAGATTAAGCTAGAAATCAATGTTTTGAAAAAATATTCACATCATAGAAATATAGCGACGTATTATGGAGCATTCATTCACAAGAGTCCGCCGGGCAAGGACGATAAACTATGGCTCGTCATGGAATATTGCGGCGCTGGAAGTGTGACAGATTTAGTAAAATCTACGAAAACAATGTCATTGAAAGAAGAATGGATTGCCTACATATGTCGTGAGATATCTCGCGGATTAAGCCATTTACATGCATGCAAAATCATTCATCGAGATATTAAAGGCCAAAATGTACTATTGACAGGGAATGCCGAAGTTAAGCTCGTAGATTTTGGTGTCAGTGCTCAATTGGATAGGACGATTGGTAGACGAAACACTTTCATTGGCACGCCCTATTGGATGTCACCTGAAGTTATAGCATGTGAAGAGAACCCAGAAGCCAAATATGACAACAGAAGCGACCTCTGGTCGTTGGGTATAACAGCCATAGAAATGGCCGAGTCTCATCCTCCGCTCTGTGATTTACATCCAATGCGTGCTCTAATATTGATACCTCGTAATCCACCACCTAGGCTCAAGCATCCTCGTAAATGGAGCAAGCGTTTTCATTCATTCATAGATACTGTGTTGGTTAAAGATTACACACAAAGGCCACATACCGACCAATTGCTCAAGCATCCATTTCTAAAGGAGTTGCCTGAGCGTCAGGTGAAAATACAACTCAAAGATCATTTAGATCGTCAACAACGTGATGGTGTTGCCGCGCAGCCTGTAGTTGACGAGCAGCATATGTTCTTCAATAGTGACGATGAAGACACAGAGGTGATACATAACGATCATCGGCAACTAATACCGTCGTCACAAGCTAATCCTGTACATCCTGCCCAACGGCCTTTGCCGGCCCCACCGACGAAGCCACCTTCACGGCCTTTGCCACCACTCCCAGTTCAGCAGCCGCAACCACAACCTCAACCTCAAAAGATTCGGCATGTACAACCTCCACAGCCTCAACAAGCGATTGAGCAACAAGCACCATCTTCAAGTTCTTCCAACCTTTCGGATGATCGCATTGAAGATTCACTATCTGTTTTAGCGTCGTCCGTTTCTGGTCTACAACATCCTCCGCGGTTGTCGAAGCCACCTCCCATCCCGGTGCATCGCTCACCCCTAGTTGCTAATGACCGCGAAATCAGACCTGGTGGAGAATTGCCACCGTTACCAACATCCTCAGTGTCCAATATAGAACGCAACGACAGTCCGCCCCCACCACCTTTACCTAGTAGTAGGCCACCACCAATCCAAGCAACAAATTTATCATCGTCAGCTAGTATAGCCGAGAGACCTTTGCCCCCAAATCCGGCACAAGCCTCGCCCGAACATCAAATATCTCGGCCACTGCCACCAATCGTTGATTGGTCTCAGCAATCACCACGACGTGATTCACAGATCAACGTTAAGATAGCACCTACTGCTAAACCAGACACGCCCGAGATCAGGAAGTACAAGAAAAGATTTGATTCTGAAATTTTGTGTGCAGCTTTGTGGGGTGTAAATTTGATTATTGGCACTGAATCTGGTCTTATGCTGCTCGATCGTAGTGGTCAAGGAAAAGTTTACCAGCTAATCAGTCGCCGGCGTTTCCAGCAAATGCGTGTGCTCGAAAGTCAAAACATACTAGTGACAATATCGGGTAAAAAATCTCGCGTTCGTGTTTATCACCTTTCATGGTTAAAGTCCAAAATCATCAGAACTCAACAACCAGAAAAGGGTCCTGGTTGGGTCAATATAGGGGATTTGCAAGACGCAGTACACTTCAAAATAGGTAAATATCTTTCTCAACCCTTTTTTCACATCTATGACAAAGCCCAGAGGCATATAACTTTTACTTATTCTGTAGTGGTTTAGACTGAGTTGGCAGCGTTCAATAACACTTCAATGCTATCTATACTCAAACTATGTAACAGCTGTCTTTGAGGTACCTTCATTAGAATCTGGTTGGGAGAACACTTTCAGAGTCTGGTCTGGCAATGGTAATGCTCTACTTAAAACATTACAATGCGTTTCACAGTTTCATTTTGTTTAGTTTTTTGGTTTTCATTATCTTTTCCTTTGTAATGGCGTATCTAAATAATAATTGAAAAATAGACATGAACTTTACCTAATGACTTCATTATCTTGACCGACCCACCTTTTAGTGAAATTTCAAATGATAAAATTCCTAATAATTGCACTAAAGGATAGCATTGAAATATACGCTTGGGCACCTAAGCCGTATTTCAAATTTATGGCCTTCAAATCTTTTCCAGATTTAATTCACAAACCATTGCTGGTAGACATGACAATCGAAGAAAATATACGCTTCAAAGTGGTCTATGGGTCCTCTGAGGGCTTCCATGCAGTCGATGCTGATCTGGGCACAGTCTATGACATATTTATACCGCCGTGCAGTCAGTGTCCGGTCACGCCTCACACGATAGTGACTCTGCCCAATTCGAAAGGTCTTCAGCTTTTGCTCTGCTACAACAACGAGGGAGTTTATGTTGACACCAGCGGAAAAATGAGCAAGAACATCTTGTTGCAATGGGGGGAGATGCCTACTTCCGTCGCATTTATCGGCACTGGTCAGATTATGGGCTGGGGCAACAAGGCAATAGAAATTAGGAACGTTGAAACTGGCCACCTTGATGGAGTGTTCATGCACAAAAAACCACAGAAATTAAAATTTCTATGCGAAAGAAATGACAAGGTATGTAATTTCTTTACTGAAAAACGGTAGTTAACCAAATCACATCCGCGAGTAGCTAACTTGGTTCTGTACCTTTTTTCCTTCACAGGTATTTTTCTCCTCAGCCAAGAGCGGTAGCAGTTCGCAAATTTACTTCATGACACTCAACAAGACATTGACCAACTGGTAGCGCTGCTGAGAAATTTTTCAAATCGTCTGCAGATCAATTGAATAATAACTTTTAATTTTAATAATAAAGTCCAACTTTTTAACTTGATCTAACGTTCCTTATTGAGCCAAGTATCCTCCGTTGCCTTAATTGAAACCTGACATGTTGGATTAATTGTAAAATCTACTTTTGATTCTTTGAGAACGGTTATCTTCATCTCATATCTCCGATGTGATAAAATAACAAAAGTATGAAATTTGCACGCGTTCAACATCGAATTCAATGTGGTGCAACAGGCCGTTCGGAATTGGTCAGGATTCCTTTGCATGCACTGCTGTCTGAACCAGCTGTTCCGCGCTGAAGCTGTCATCGACGCTTGTCGCTAATCATTGGCAGCTGATTATTATGTCATTTGTATTTCGACTCGCTAATTTTATGAACGCTCATATAGCCTAAATATTAATCAAATTCGACTTAAGCCCAACAATGAGTTCACCCAAGCAAGGTGGAGCCTCCGATGATTGGGACACAGATCCTAACTACGGTAAAGATAATAAAAGTATTGTATCCTACTTTCAATTCAAATCTCTAAGCTAACTGACTCTTTCATCCTTATATTCCAGAAAGACACATGTCTGAGATGGAGCAAAGATTTGGTTCGAACCGCTTCGAAGGTATCAAGTGAGTGCCTGAAACTATTCTTCAATCTTGTATATTTTTAAATATCCCTTATAATAACAATTTAAATTATCTTCATTACGTTTCTTTGAAGTATGAATAAATTAATATCAGATGTAACTAAGGATCATGAGCTGTTACGAGAAAAATACGGTCACGCATCGACTCGTGATCACTCTCACGGCTTCGGTGGTAATTTTGGCGTACAAACAGACAGAAAGGATAGCTCGGCAGTTGGTTACGATTATTGCGAAAAATTGTCCAAACATACGTCACAAGAATCAAGTACAAAAATATCGAAATCAGCTGCTGAGGAGATCAGCAAAAGTCGCAGTGAGTTCACGAGACAATTTTCTAACAAGAAAGATGATACATTCAACAAATACAGCAATATCGAATCGGCCCGAACAGCTTTTGCAAGTCCAACAGATTTTGGTTCCTCTTCGATCAAGGATCGTATCAAAAACTTTCAATCAGAAATAGCTGATAGGATTGAATCAATAAAGAGAGAGATTGGTACCAACGGCGATAGCAAGATCAAAAAATCAATCATACGGGAGCAATATAAAAGCACTAAAACAGACAAGCGCCCGTCTGATAATATTGGCGGCAAGCCGTCCAATGTCAATGTTGGAAGTTCATCCATAAAGTCGTTAAGTGAAAAGTTCGAGAACATGTGCAAAGGAGGCGAAGAAGAGTTTCGTCGACGAACTCAAGAAAGAAGAAACAAATTCTTTGATGAAATCCAGCAGCAAGTTGAAGAGACTCGCAAAGGCTTAGAAGGTTTTCAGAATCCGAGTCCATCTCCAGAATATTTGTCAAGTGATAAGAGAACTTCCCCATCGTTTGAATCTGGTCGATACAATACAGATTCAAAAAAATTAGATTCGGGCGATGCGCCGCCCATCTCCACTAAGGCCTATAGTGTGAAATCAGTCAAGAAAGAAGAGGTAGTCACAAAGATTATAAAAAAAGGTGATCGCATATTAGAGCAGGAGACCAAGCGTCATATAGAATCTTCGTCGTCGAAACACGGATCCAGTGATGAGGATGAAACTGAACAGAAAAAGCCTTCTAACTTGATGGCCAAATGTTTGTATGATTATCAAGCCGCCGCCGATGATGAAATCAGCTTTGACGTCAACGATTTGATAACAAACATCGAGCAACTTGACGACGGATGGTGGTTAGGACAAATCGAAAAAGACGGAAAACGAAAAACTGGCTTGTTTCCAGCAAATTATGTTTCTCTTGTCAACGCCAACGATTGATTCAATTTACTTAAACACACTTTTCATTACTGATGAACTATTTCAGGTATCATTTATTTAAGAGATCACGATTTGGTTTCCCAATATGAACAGAGTTCTAGAGGAACAATATCGAAAACATTCGTTCAAACTAAGTGCCACAGCAAAGATTTTGTACCCATTTCAAATGAAATTCAATTATTGACCACTTAATCATTCAGATTTGATAATAAAAAGACGAAAGATGATTCTTTCCCATAGACTTTACTGTAGTTGCGTGTGAATGCGTCGTTGTGTCACACTAACTTGCTGAAACCAATACTTTTGTTACTTCACGAGCACGACATGCCTTAGACCAAGACATGAATGCTTGTTCGTACTTTTTCCTCTATTTTCACAAACAGGTACAAGTATGTACGTATTGCAGATCAAATGTTCACAGCTGCACTCGAGACCGTCGTTATCGTTTGAACGCAAACACCGACAAAATGGACATGAACATGCTGTGCCCCCACCAGTGTTAGAACAAGGATGATTGGTCTAGCCATCGGTCTCAATGACACTTTGCCATTTCATTTCTGGTTGTGAAATGGAAATGCCATTCTTTTTCTGATTGTGAACCAGATTCGACGATCATAGCAATTGCGATGGCCAACTCGAACCACATCAGAGGAGCTGATAGTTTAAGCATTGTTATTTTCACTTTCTCACAATCTTTTTGAACGATACTCGATACAGAGCACTATTACGCCAAACTTATACATCAAGCATTCCAACTTATACTATCCTTTATAAGGAATGTAAAGTAGTGTAGAGTGTCAGATTTCACTTATCTAAGTGTCTCAATCAAACACAGAATTACATAAGATAAATGAGAAAACGTATTTTTGCACAAAAAAACAAAATTCGATCATTGTTTCATTTTCCTCACTGGTAGGCTTGCTTGAGCAATAATACATATCTCTGATAAATTATCAAGCGTCGCACTTTAAAAGTTCCAGTAACTAAGCCTGAATCAGGGTTCCGTTCGTAGCATGATGATCTCTTTCGGAGCCCCCAAGCTTGACAATTGAGTCTCTTGCTCGCTCAAGTGTTGACTTGACTTCTTGGATGAGTTTCTTGCAGTACAGTCTAGACGAAGTATTGTCACTTTAACTGCAATATATAAATAAATCTTCATCTATGGCTCTACCAACTTTCTGATATAATTTAAGCGATGAGAGTGCTTAACTCGGCAACATCCAGTTAACAATCGTTCACGTGACGTTTGCAATCTATAAAATTGCAAGGGTTGCCCGGCAACAGAAGCAAGAAGGTATGATAAATCTGTTTAATGGGCGGCATGAACGCGCATATTTTTGACATATTAGTTTCATTCCTGAGTTTCAAGCCTGAACTCGATTTTTTCTAACGAGATAAACTTGCGATCCTGTATCTTCACTAAATCTTTACGTTTTCCGATGACTTTCAACGAACCATCCCCACTTAGCTGCGCATAATCACCAGTTCTATGCTACCGAGAGCTCTTGAGTCCGATTCAAAGGCCTCTTTGTGTGCTTTTCTAGGTTGCGTTAATCGTCGTTGCTGATAGGCTCGCCAGTTATTGATATTTCGCCTCGTGGAAACATCCTATCCTATGAATAAAATCCCCCCTCTGTCCAGGCCAATAGTTTGAAACGTGAACCGGTCATTTATATGTCAACATTCTCAGTGCTAACATCATCGATTGCTAAACTAATGCTGCAGGCCGACACTTCGGTAGCACCGTAAGCTTGTGTCGGGCGCACAATGTATGTGGCTCTTACAAATATATGCGTAGCTCCAAACCTACTTCAACATATTGACACCTACGACCTCTTGATACACAATATTTTATCAATGAGCAGTGTTCGTTTGTGCCAAAATTACTTATGAATGATTATTTTGGGAACTAAATTTTACTGAAAGTAAAAACGCCATTGTTTGCTTGACACCTCGATCCAACACTAGTGGCACCATCATGAGGCATGTAGGCGACAAAATGCTCGTATCTCTACATGTGTCCTGACGAATCGGTGGTCGTTGAGGCGGGCTGTAGCACAACGTAAGTCACGCAATGAGACTAACGATTTGACAATGGGTTCAAAAACATGTGCCAACGGTAAATAAGACAAGTATGGTTAGGTGTTTGATCGATTGTGAATATAATAATTGGCTGATTTCATTGTGCCCATTAAATTGCGACGCAATACAGCGCCTTTATTGTCTCTACGCTCATCTCTCGTCTTTGCTGCTGTTATTGTTGCTGCTGCTATGGTCTTTGTTATCGCAGCCGTCTGGGCTATTGTTATTGTTGATGTTATTCTCTTTGTCAACATTGCAGGCGCTGATTTACTTAAGCCGTTATATGGCCTGCCGACGATGAACGTCCACAACATGGTTGAATTCGATTAGTGACACTCGACCGCCACATTGTGCTTTCCTTGTAGTCTCATTCATTCGCAGAGGTGCGTACGTTGCTAATCAGTTGCTGCTCGTTAGCTTCAATGACATAAGCAGTGTGTCTGCGAACACAATTACAATCTTATCGCTCTCCACAAGTTGGCGCACCTAAGCTGGCAAACTCTTGAGTGCGCCAGCGATAACGAAGCTCTACATTCTTGTTTGGAAATGAATTTCTCTTCTAGTACTTGACGATGACCATACCATGGGGGCGAGGCATGCGCGCTCTAACAACTTGCTGTACAATGACCACGAATCGACCTCAAATGATCATTTCTAGATGAGTCGCTTCTCAACAGTAGCACTTGTGGTCAGCGCCTAACTCACTTGGTTATTGCTTCCTTTTCCAACATGACGCTAATGCAACTGTGTGACAAGTCAGCAACAGCTCTTCTGCCATCAAAAGCTCCGATTTTTGTACATTAACTTGTACCAATTTCGCTCGTATCTTGCATCTAGCCAGTGGTAAATGGGATACGTTGCGAATTCGTACTGACCAATATACGTACAACGAATAAGCGCTTTCAGCTAAGGGGTGCTTGCAATATGGGGTCCGCTAGCGAGTTGTCTCGTCGATGTACGCAGATCGATGTACGTGTCGTATGCATCTTTCAATTTGTGTGAGTGCATGCTCCCGGCAACTTTTGTCATCGCTGCGGCAATTGATCTGTTTAAGCTTGACTGTGTACGGTTGCCGGTGAGTGTTGACAAACAATGAAGGCAGCAAGTTGTAGCAGTTGAAACAAAAACAAAAAAATAGTGCTATGTCACTGTTGTGTTTCTCTAAACACACAAGAAAGGCTTGTGCTAGCAAAAAATTATGCACCAGCCTTGTTGTCGATGCACAACCAGAGTAACAGAGGGGAAAAGATAGGGAATGTTGCAACGTTGTTGTTTGTCTTGGTGTTGGTATTGCCATCGTTGCACAAAACTACGGCCTGAGAAACAACTTGACAACGAAGAGTTGTCTGAGCAAAGGTTTTCAGAGAGGTCAACCGTCGAGCTTTGCCAATGTTTTTTAGTTTAAAAAAATTGTCGCGTTTTTTTTTCACAGCGCTTTTCCGATACGAACACTTGCACGCACATGCGCTGTCTGCTATTATTGTAAGCATGCAGTCAATTAGCTATGACTCTACTTCTACTATCGCGAACATGCTGATTATAAAGTTAGCCAGCTAGCCAACCAGCATGCACAAAAGGCACACATCCCACACATATACATATTTACACATCTACCTTTGTGTGGCTGTTACATTTGTGAAAACAGAGTGTTGCCACTTGCTTAGCACTTAGTTAAGCTGAAGTTGTCCTTGTGCTTGGTGCTCATACTCACCCTCAAATAGATGGATGGGCAGACAAACGTCCAGGTGTCTTGTGGTTGTGTAAATAGCAGAGTGCGATATTGAATTTCTTTTGCCTATTTCCTCGCCTTACTTCCCCACCAGTTTGTTCGCTTCCTCGCGTGAGTGCGCACATGCATGTGTATGTGTAGTGATTGCGGCGGCGACCATCTAAATCAAAACTAAGCTCGCACTAAGCAGTGCTCGACGTTGGCCGAGATGTTGACTGCCTGACGGCAAGGATGTGCTCAATGCAAGCAACTCTCGAGTAATCACGCACACGCGCTCATTCGCTCACTGGCACAAAGCCGACGCGCAAAGCTTGACCGTTCTTCTTTGGTCTCCAGTCTCTGGTTACGTGAGTATGTACGAGCACTGTTGTCACTCGTTACTGCTGCCAATTGACAGACTTTGTCGAGTAGCATTTGTTAATGTTAGATACAACAGCAACGACAACTTCACAATGACACACAAAGCTACTTCCTGCCAACAAAGTCCGTCCAAAGAGTTTTTGTGCCACTCTTTGCATGTAACTGTCTGTATGTTTGACTAAATGTGTGCGCCTGTACTTGAGGTTCGCTCTGATTCGGCTCACAGTACCCAGCGTAGCGTAACATTTCTTCCTTGTCGAAGTGAGTCTGTCGTCATAACTGGTCCTCATAGTCAATGTGAGTACAGTCGTCGAAATAAGAGCATGGCACGTTCAATGTGCTGGTGGCCACAAAGTGACCGAACAAGCAAGAGAGCGTCAAGTCACATGATGAGCTCGATGCAGTGCCAGACTAGACAAGTGAGGAGCCAAGACAGAGACGCGTGGAAAGGAGCCACAAACAATGTATAGTCACATGACAACAACAAAAACACTAGAGGACACACATAACGTCACCGCAACTCAGCCATCGTCCATGCTTGACGATGCTCAGTGTCATGCCAAAGATTCGTTGTCTATTGGCCAGGATCACGTTTCACGCGAACTCTGCTTGCACTTTTGGAGCCCCTTGGACCCCGCCTGGTTGAGCCGACAACATCGTCTGGTGTGACAAACACATCGCTACGTCGAATTATGCTGAGGGTTAAACGACGAGCAAACAAACATACTCAATATCAACATTTTCGGTAGACGGAGAGAGGGAGTGGAAGGGAGAGTTTGTTTGCTCGTTGATGCATTGGCTCTGATTTCTAGTTTATCGAGTTGCTATCGAGTGGGGCCACAGTAGATACCGATTATCTAGTTGTATGGTGTGTGCACTTGAATCGATTGATCGTCATCGTTTGTGGAGTACGCCAACGAGGGATCGGTATTCCATCGATTCAGTGGCTATGGTGGTCATTTCAAACGTCGGTTGTGCGCCACCAATGTCCATATCAAGTCAGAGTGGCGTTAGTTGATCTGATCTCGAGTGTTCCTATTAGTGTTGACCATCGATAGTGATGTGGGCGGTACCCTCACGACCTCATGAGTCATGACGCCGACTGCGGCGGTGGCCGATTGTGATGATGGACGAACGAGGTCAAGATGCAAGCTGTCATCCATGTGAGTCTCGACAGCAATGACATTATTCATTAAGGGTACTGTATGCGTAAGTGTGTTCCGAGTCTCTTCATTTCTTTGGAAATCTAGTTTCGCCCAATTCGACAACTTTGTCACACATACACATAGCTTAAGTTTTCTCACACTTGTTTAACAATACTCTAGTACTTGAATGCATACTAGCACTCAATATAGAGAGGCAAACTGTATGTGATATACAGAGTTCGAGCGCTTTAGTTACAAAAAGATTATGTAAGATTCCGTTGCAATGCCTACGGGTGGTCAGATGAGCTTTCGCACATTCGTCGTTCGGCCTTATTTCGATTAGGCTGAGTTGTAATTTGAATCTCTCCTCAAACCTCGAATGCTGTTCGATGAGTAGTAGTTCAATCAAAGATAGACAAACGAAAGGGGTGGTGGTCAAGAGTAATTGTTGTCAGCAGTTTGTTCCTGTTTATGCTAGAATGGTCAACTCGGATTCTTGACTCGTATGTTGTGCGCTCATTGTTAGTCGTTCACTTGACAAAACTGTCCTCTTGGGAGCCATACAGTTGCACTGATGAAATTATGCAACTAGATGCACCCTCTTGTCGTGTTTAGCATGATAGACAAGTGTGCATGTATTTGAATTATTTTTAGCCTCAAACCTAGTTTCTAACGTAAATATGCTAACAACATCCGCGGGTAACTGGTTGCAACATTCTCAGCGCTAAATGGAAGTTCCAAAGAGCAATGATCCCAAGTTTACAGTAATTCGTGAAGTGAAGCGCGTGAATCGTACCTGACATAAGGAATGAGAACGGAAAAAGGAAAAAGGAATAGAATGGACACTTAGATGTATCCAGACTCTATATGCAGTTTTGTCACGTCTCCAGATAGATGACTGTGCGCGGAACATTACGTCTGGATAAGAAAACTGGCCTTCGAGTTTAGTCTAAGCATGCCTATTGATATTGTGATGCAAACCAGACAGCCTTAGCTTCCAAAAATTACAAAGGTCTGATTGCAGTTGAAATGGACGCTGATGAGAGAACTTTGAGGGTACATACAACTAGCCTACGGCAAGAAATGTAACTGCTGCATATGGTTCGTTTGTTTATCGTGTGGCACTGAGAGTCTGATATCTCAAGAAGCGCCTACGAATTCTATTCTCCACGCAACGAAGACCACACAACGAAGAACGTGCAACTGAAGAAAGAAAATGTGGGTAGCTCTTGAGAATCGTAGAGGTTTTGTTTACTTTCATGAGAGCCAAATGATGTGGACGCTCAGGTGGCCCCAGTTCGAGCATTGATTTTATCCAGCCCTTGAACCACTCGGCCCTAGCCTCTCGTGCTAGTTCTATAGTTGCGCGCCTCTCTGCACAGCGGCAAGAACGAGAATGGTGTCGATAGAATTAGCGCCCCATCTGCATTTGCTCGTTCGCGTTAATTCAATTCGATTCGGCTCGTTCGTTGGCAACTTTTCCCGCTTTCTCGTCGGACCGTGTCGAAGTATTGCAATAAGAACTATCCACCTGATCTAAATAGAATGTATTAACTGAAGAGCTAGAGATTGAGTTGGCCTCCTTAACCGTCTTCCGTAGACAGACGTCGCTCGACACAATGGGCACAGCATTCGTTTGATGAATCGTCGGTATACACCTACTAATACTACTGCAACTGAAGGCTCCTTATTGCGTATCAACCTTATGTGCTCTCAAAGTGCTTGAACTTATCTAATGATGGCACGCATCGACAATCTTTTTTCCAACAGTAAGAGTTTCAGTTACGAGCCTAACGTGGCTGTCTTAGCCATCGCTATTGCATTTGTCTGCCGCCTATGTACGGGATTTTCCGGCTAACTATGTGTGCGCTTGACAACACTCAGTCAGTCTATCTGTTTATCTGTGTCTTTATCCTCATGCGCTTCACACTCTGAATCTCAAGCTATCACGTTAGCGTATCCAATTAATTGCGCATCTAATTAGTTCTTATTGCTCTTCAACGATGCACTTTTGGCTAGCCAGTAGCTTACTTGCTTGACATTGGACTTGTCGTTGTCACATTAGTCTTGCAATCTCATTGCTATTCCCATCAGATTTACGCCTAGGACTTGCTAGATCCAACTAGAACTAATGTATGCCAAAGTGACACATTTGAGCTCATCAATGGAATCTGTTTCTATTGATATTTTTCTCTTGATTGTTGTCATAACGCTAATGTGTGATGGAAATAAATATATATATATATATACATACCAATCTAAATATGGATCAGTGTTGATCTTGCGGATTCGTTCGGTTGATCTTAAAATTTATATTCACTGGCCATAACAGTCGTATTTACACGAACAAAAATATCACATTTACTTGATTCAATATTGAATAATATTGTAAAATCTATGAGTATCAACGGAAAAACTTCGAAACAGCCATTCAATCATACAAGTATGTTAGAGTATACATCTACATGAACGCATATATTAGAATAGATTGAAGCAATCGTTTGTTATGCCAATGGCTTGATTTTGTTAACTGGTTTCACAAAGGTTCATTAGGAAGAGGAACCCCCTCGGCTCATTGTTAGCTTGTGAGCGTGTGGGCACGCGCTCGCGTGTCTGTCTGACCGCCTATTTTCTTTGTTGTCGATTCACTTGCATCTGCGCTGATGCTTGTCTGCAGGCTCTAAGTTTAGAACGCTAACCAGCCAGACTGACTGACGAAAGAGCGAGAGAATGTTCTCTCGAGCGTGCATCTTCGTTGTTCTCTGGTTGGCTGGTCGCGTTTGTTCGCTCAAGTTCTCTCGTTCTCTTGCTAGTTCTTCGTCGCTCGTCTCGTTAGTTTGAAGATATACGTACACAACGCACCAGTGTCCAGATTGCTGACAACGTTGTGTAGCTCTAATCAACGAGGCCTCTAGCCAAGAATGATGCATTAGGAGGAAAAGCAAGAGGGTCTTATTTGTTTGTTAATCGTTCACCGCTCGTTGTCATTTATTCATTCATTCGTTCGTATGTATATTATTGGAGCCGTGTGTCAATCATTACCTAAACTAACATTTCAGACATTTATTCGAAGGAACATGTGAACTTATTGGTTAATCCACGCCGAGTTAATCCTTCAATAGTGAATCTGTTGAATTTGTGTATCTATTAAGAATTATCAACATTCGGATCACATATTGGCAGATTCTTCAATGAGTAATTTGGCAAACTAGTAATAAAACAAAGACACCAGAGTGTGACATGGAGGCAATCATTTAAACTTTGAAATATCATCTTTACGTCCTTACGTCTTTAAAGGTCGCTAGCAAGTTGTCACAGTGTTAGTTTGTACACCAACTGGGTGCCTCTTTTGGCAACAACGACAGCATCGACATTGGAGTTGTTGTATATTCTTGACTTGCTCGCAGAGGTTCTCAGTCAGTATACTTCGTCAAATTTAGAGCCAAAAGCAAGTATACAAGCATCAAAATTATTGTTGGATAGTGCATAAAGGCATTTTGCCAACAGTCGAGCACGTTTATCATGCCGTGTTAAGGCATACTAAGCGGCGCGTGCGTCGTACTGCAGTGCATCAATTGTCGTGGGGCGCGCACGCGCTGCTCAACGCCGGAAACTATCGGCTGCTACGTATTTGCTACGTTGTTGCTGCAGCCGATGAAAGAAGCAGGAGAGGAGGAACACGCGCTCACTTGACTCAACTCTATCACATAACATCATACGACAATAAGCGCACTCAAGTGTCGTTAGAGAAGCAAGTTATTTTCGCGCCAACGTTTTCGTCGTCGTCCAGCAACAACAACAACAGTAACGAAAGAAAGTGTCAACTTAGCGAAAGAATCTCAACTTCAAGTGTTCAAGCACTAGTGTATGTATGTTCAATCCTGAAGAGGGGTATGAAACACAGAAATCAAACCGAATCAAAAAGGAATCATACCTAATCGGAATAGAGCGGCAAATAGTTTCCACCTCCATCCTCAAGCTTGCGACTCATCACGAGAATATTATCGAGACGTCCAGTAGAGTAACTGGACGCGTGCGTATATGGCC
The DNA here is from genome assembly GCA_019968535.1 of Fragariocoptes setiger. Taxonomy (NCBI): domain Eukaryota; kingdom Metazoa; phylum Arthropoda; class Arachnida; order Trombidiformes; family Phytoptidae; genus Fragariocoptes; species Fragariocoptes setiger. Next base: position 24,133 of record JAIFTH010000400.1, read on the forward strand.
AAGGGTTGCTAGACAAGAGAATAGTACTCAAAGAAGCGAACCAAGATTAGCGTGTCGGCTAATCAATCATCTGTGTCGAGCTGAGCCGCCACCACTATCAGTAGAGCCACTATAAACGTACACGAAGCATCAATGAGCAACGCTTGACACAGGCACTTGACGTCTTGACGCTTGTAAGGCCCAATCTGAGGCCACAACAAGACGATGCAACTGTTGTGTGCACCGGAAGTCAATAACAAGTTGCCGTCACTTGCCAGTTGTCAGGCTCCACCAAACTTGGTGTTGATTGTGTGCACGATGCAATACTGAGACTAGCAGGTTACACGCATTCAATTCGGTGCTTAGAGTGACATTTGGGGCCAACCGGCATGTTTTTGCGACTCAACAAATGATCAACAGAAACGCTCGCTGGAAGCTTCACGCACCATAGCAAGATTGAGTTATTTATGTTTTGATGTTGGCATTCCTAGTAAGCTAACGAGTAAGCAAGTGAGTGAGCGTGTAAGCTGTGAGAGCAATTGTTATAAGTGTGTCATTCTTGTATACCACCATTGGCATATGACACGTGTCACGTGGCATCAAGCTGCGCCATGCGATTGTAGTGCATCACATTGTATTGTGTAACGTTGTAAGTGAAATTTCTTGACAAGCGAATCTTGACAAGATTTATGTCACAAATTAGCTCACAACTTGACGGAAAGTAAAAATTGTTGTCATTCGCGACAGCAGAATCTAGAGAAAATTCAAATCGATTGCTTTCATATCAAGAATGACATCGCTGGTAATGATTATAAGTCTACTCACGACATCGAATAACTGAAACACATGGCAAACATGTCGAAGCGCAAAAAGTCAAGCACAAGTTAATTGGAAAAAAAACAAGATGAAAAGCTAACGTCAACAAAAAATTAGGATAAATACAATATCGTTAGGACAATCGAAACAGAATTGCGTATACGCATATCAAAAAACAACCAATATCGACTGAACAATGATATTGTGCAAGTTTGTTAACTCTGATTTTATCATCGAACTGCATATGAGACACTCAAGTGTTGGGAAAAATCATTTAAATTTGTTCGTTACAACAACGACAGCAACAATAAGAAGACCAAGAAGGAGAAGAAGATCCAAAAACAAACAGCAAATTATATCCAGTGAACCATAGAACAGCATGAGTGCTGGCTTGACCGCCACTGAGAGGGCATCTGCTCAGCGGTTGGCATCGACCACTACATCGAATGATAACGTGCCAGACACACCATGGCATCGTCCAACATCGTTATCGCGTGGCTATGTGTGTTCGTGTTGGCGAGCCAAAAAAACCTTTCAGCAGAGACGACCACTACATCACAACGTTACAAATGGCGTCAAAATGTTACCTTTGTTGATTATTCCTTGCAAGCAAAAACAGCAGCAACGACATCATCGTGCTCGACGGCGGACTGAGACAGGCGCGCCGATGTTACTTATGAGAGCCAATATGGTTAATCAACGAAAGGCGTCGAAAGCATCACGTGTGTCCACATTGATTTATTCTCACAGTCCTTTTGTTTGTGTGTATATGTTTGCAGTGGCGAGCACGTTGCTTTTGGGCAATTGTAACAATATTCACGCGACTGCAGACACCACCGCCACAGTGAGCAATGTGCCACAATCGGTCATAGATGAGAGCGTTATCAAAGCTGGAAGTGGCACCAGTGGCACAACGACAATCGCGACGACGAAAGTTGCACGTCCACAACAATATTGGCAACATTCTGATCAGCGACCTCAGCAGCAGCCATTAGTGGGAGCCCCAACGCCAGCGTTGGTGGGCCTCGATGATGAAGACAACGATGACGATGATGACGATTCATTGCGTTCCTCACGTCGACTCACAACAATTACGACCAGCACCACTACCACCACCAGTAGTGGCTACACTAACGAGTTGCTCGATGCCACTGATAGCAACGATCCGCCCATAGATATCGTTGGCCTCAACCACAACGAGGCTAACGACAACCACACATGGCTAGATAGTAATAATCAGGCTGATGAAGGACCCAAACTGTTTGGCTTGAGAAACGGCACGTCGTTAGCATCGCCTGCAAGCACAACAACAGCGCCGATCAATGATAGCCAACAACAGCAACATTGGCTCTCAATGTTGCGTATCGACCAGCAATGGAGCTTTGCTGAAATAATCATTATTATTGTTGTGGCTGGCGGGCTCAATCTGGTGACGATCGTTGGCAACGTAATGGTCATGATCTCGTTCAAAATGGACCGATCGTAAGTAAATTTTCACCCCGTTTTATTATGATATATCGATAATTTGACATGATCATTTTATCATCTCTGAATGGTGAAATCCACGTCAATCGTTGTAAAAACGATCATAGCATGATTTTTGATTATGCCAGTTACTTTTATTATAATCTTAAGATATTCTCTGCACACATATTCGCGTGGAAACGATAGTCAGGTTGGCACGTGTCACAGATTGACTGTTATCCCGCAAGATGTTAGAAATATTTTTCCCTCATAGATAGTTGTCTTTTTTCGCGTCCAAACTACTGCTTGAAGTTTCAAAATTTGTTGCTCCATGATTTAACGTAACAAAACAATATTTTGTTCATTGGGCTAAAAGAAATCCGTTAACACAAACCGATTTACAGGACAAGTAGCACAGTATTGTTAGCGATGCGCGTCATGTGAGGCCCAAACTAACGGCTCTGAGTAACGATTAATTTATTTTTCGTTGTTCGTTTGTTTTTGTGCGATACATATATATATATATATGTGCGACATGTGTGTGTGGCAATGTGTTGTCGTTTATTTCACTGACATTACAAAGCAAAGCGTTAGTTGTTGTGTACAGGAACAAAATTTCAAGCTTCAGAGGCCATGCTGTCTCTCATTGTTAAATGTGCGCTATGATAATTGTGACACATGAATGTTGGTTACATTTCTAGCTTGCACACATCGACTGATCGATGCTTGGATGCATTGCACGTTGGGCATGACAAGCTAGCTAGCTATAATAGAGTTGTTATGGTATCATGCACTATGTTTGTTTTGTACAAACGCACACACACTCATGCACAGTAATTCAGAATGGTCCAGATTTAGAATTATGACAAACATGTTGTATGGCTGGCGTTGGTTAGCATTGGTACTGACGCCAGCATTCGGCATCAACTTTAAATCGCAACTGTCTAATGTTCGACGAAGTTCTCTCACTCATGGTGTAAACCTTCACGGGCGAGCTAAACAAACTTGAGTGAGCAACTCATAGAGAGCAGTCCTCAAGAGAGTATCTGTCTCGCTGTCATGGACGACAAATTTATCTGTCTCTTACTTAGTTGCTCGCTGACTGTCTGGCTGATGGGATAGACCGACCGACACACAGAAATGATGTTGAGTATTTTCTTTTTATTTGCACTCTAAAACTCTAAAGCACAACACGACTTTCAAGACACGACAGCAATTGAGACGATGCCGATCCGTGACGCCTCAATTTGGCCAATGCAACGCCACCCTAAAGGTAGATGTTGTCCTCTTCTATCTAAGTTGCGGAGCTCACTCACTGCGGTTATTGTTGTGTGGTGCTCGTAATTCGTGCAAGATGCCTCCGTGTGAGTGCGTGTGTGTGTGCGTGCGCGTTTGTGTTTGCCGACATTCAAATCTCTAGCAACATAATCTCAAATCTAGAAACTCACTCAGTAATAATCATTAACTATGAGTGTATCCTTTCGAGACAGTTCTCTCCAACTTTCTCTCATTCTTCAGTTGCCACACAATGACTGGCTTTCTTTTCTTTCATCGACATTCTGTCGTTGAGCTACCCTTGAGCTTGACTGTTACAACGTTCGCGTATACAAACTGTGGAACTCATGAGACTCTGAGAGGCTCAACGAAGTGAAGCTTTAATCACACTTTGTGATGTGAGACACTGATCCCCAAGATTTTGTACGGAAGCCACATTTGCAATGTGTGAGCAATAAAATTCAATTTGAATTAAACAACAACAACGAGAGTGCTCAACTGTAACACACATGAATATACAAAACTTGTAATTCACTTTGAATCAACGTAAGAGGAGGACTCTCTTTTGTGTAGGCCGGTATTGTTATCGTTTGATTTCTTCCATTTGTTCACAAACTCGAAGAAGATAGAGAGAGAGAGAGAGAGAGAGAGAGAGAGAGAGAGAGAAGCAATCTTTTTTGCGACAAGATCAGTTGCATCCTCATTTCGAAGCCTTCTCAAATTCGATGACGTGATTTTAATATTTTTCAATTGCACCCCAGACTTGGGTACGATTTTCGCGAGTCGTTAGCTGATCATCACTTCATTTACCTTGAATTTTGTGTCACACGAACTTGAACTCACGAATTCAAGTTCTTTAGATTTTAAGTTAAAGTCTTTCAGTTCACTTTCATACTCCCCACACTCGAATTCAAGCAAAGCTTTAGCCATCTCATATGAGCTATCATTCATATATTGAATGTTCGACTCATGTCATTGAGGTTAACTCTCAGCTCAGCTCATCGATGAGACATGATTTTAAAAAATAGAATTATCTAGTTCTAGTTGCTATTCCAGTTTCAAAAACTACAATTTATGTTTGTTGTGAGTGACATTAAAATCCTCAACAAAAGTTTTTTTTGAGAGATTCACGAGCCATAGCCACACACGCGATGGCAGCGGGCTTTGCATCCGCGAGAATCGAGCAATATTTCATGCTATCCATTGACGATCTATGCTATCTAACGGCAGAAACTGCGGACAGACAAAAAGAGAGAAGCGTAAATGAAAAACGAACGAAACGAACCGCTTAGCTTGTCAAATTTGGTTGCAATTCGCTTGACAGTTGGTACTGCTATTATTTACTATGCGTTCCAGTATAAACATGTATACGAGCGAATGTAAACGAAACTGAATCACAGCTACAGCGATATTATTCTGCTCTACGGGGCCATTTATTTATCCTCGAAGTTTTCTTTTCGAAGTTTATTATCGGAGTTAGAGCTTGAAAGTACACCTGTCGGAAAGTTCTCTATTTGTGCAAACAGACAGGAGTGAAACGTTTCTAGGTAGCGAAGGTCTATTCTTTCTTTTGTTGCCGTCGGTGCTCTCGATGTTCGTGATGCTCTCTCAAACAACTTGAAGAGCAAACAAGCAAAACACGCAAAACAAGTGATATGAAGAAGAGAGAAATATATTTGCGAGTGAAAAACAAACTTTGCTCTCGGCGTGCATCAAAATTGTGCAAAATTTTCGTCAATACGTACTAGTATAACATGTCTTTGTCACGGCAATGCGCACCAATCAATTGGATTATTGGTAGCACCCATGCTGCAATTGGCAGGCCTAAAAAATTGGCATCCTGTCAGATTCGCTGCACACGTTGGATGTTATACTGTGCCATCTATGATGAGTGTGCACAGAGTTTCGTCAAACGCCGGCTAGTCAAACTAACGTGTGATAAATAACGTCAAGCAGGTTATTGTGAAGCCCACAGGACACTTTGACAGCTCGTGCAAAGCAAAATGTGGCTCCGATCAGTCAGCAAATCGATGGGCCAGCGTTGATTTGATCGGCCTAACTGAGTGAGCTCATCACACACATTTCTATCAGGCTGCCCATAGCAGCTCATAAAATCACCAGTTAGCTAGCTTGATTGCATGCTCGCCTGTTGTGAGGCCCGCTTTCTCGCTTGCTTGCTTGTCGTACAAACAACGTTGATTGTGTGTGTGTGTGTGTGTGTGTGTGTGTGGCCGTGTGCCTGCCTTCTTGCTTGCTTGAGAGTCTGTCAGCAGCACAAGCTAGCCACGTGTTCTCTATGTCGACGCGTGAGGCGCACGAGACGCACGAGTTGCCAGAGCGAAGCCGATAAGCCGCTATCTCAGTTGTTGTCGTTGTTGTTATTGTTGGCTATTCTGTTTGTGTGTGTGTGTGTGTGTGTGTGTGTGTGTGTGTGTGTGTGTGTGTGTG
>JAIFTH010000401.1:0-30026 GCA_019968535.1 Fragariocoptes setiger
ACACACACACACACACACACACACACACACACACACACACACACACATACACACTGCAACAAGTGCACATAGCTAAACATGTGCACTTGTTTGGCACAACCAGAGGCATTCATCCGATACCGAGCCAGAGGATCATCGTTGCAGCGTCGCTTGCTGCAACGATTTTATTGCAGTTTTAACAAACAGGACACAGTGAGAGCTTACTCTGTTGTCTGATATCAGTTCCTAAGAAGCTAGAAATTTGCGAAGAATTCTTAGCACAAACATTTTCGCTTCGTTCACTGTTGAAGCTCGGGCGAATATTCAATATTCGCTCATTCGAATATCGTCAAGTTAACAATCTTTGTCGAGAGAAGCTACTCTAGCACGAAGAAAACACACGCATATGCAATGAAAGTATTCAAGCGTCACGACACTTGTCTAACAAACGAGAGGCCAACAAGTGTCTCTCATTTTTCGGCCGTTCGTCTGTCTGCTAGTCTGCTACCCAGAGTGGAAAATTTTTGAGAGTGAAGCCAGTGATCTGACAAAGACTGAGATCAAACATATCGCCTCAAACAGTTTGTCTATAAACAAAGCTGTCTGACATATCCAAAGTGTCAACGATGACAAAAATTTGTTGAATTTAGTTTTTCAAATACTTTAAAAACTTTTGTTGAAATATTCAATAATTTTAGATAATATTTTAACCAACTCTAACTAATCTTGAATAATCAAACATCATTCCAAATTTGCATGCATCAACAACATTGATCTATTGTGTGAACCAACATACAATGTAACGAATAACATCGACAAACAACAAATAACATTCACTGTTCTCCAATTACAATTGCAATCAAAAATCGGCGGCATTTGTAAATAACAACAACAACAACACTAATATCAATCCAATAACAACAACGTTATTCAATGCTTAACGTTGACAACGATTGACGCCGCAATCACAATCACAATGACTACTCATTGCGCTAATAACATCCTGTAATTAGCTGTACGTTGTTCCGTGAAACCTTGCATCGACGAGTACTTAGCCAATCGCGGTCCGTTGTCGGTGTTCACGTTCGATGCTCAATTACAATCCTCACAAGGTACGTTTAGCGATAACAACACCCACGCTTATACTTTGACCTTTAGTCCCTACTAACTCTCACATGCTGTTTGGTGATCACACTTACCAGATGCAGCAATCTATTTAACATTCAACACATGCACTTCATTTGGCAACTACTATCACTATGCATGCCATGGCGTGACATTCAACTTGTCGTAGTTGAGATCTCGCGTTAAGATAAAGCCGATATTAATTGCCTCAATTTTTGAATCAGTGAACGGCCACCGCCAATGTTCAATTTGAAATTTCATTACATCACAAATCAAATGAAGGGGAAACGAACCATAGTTACCGGTTGAAAACTTAGATCATTGTGATTCAATGCACAGATTTCGATGAAAAGCTATCGCCAATTTTCAGTGCTTGTGAGTGCGTGTGTGCGCTGAAATTATTGCATTTTAAATTATTAATTATATTCTTGCCGCTCAACTTTGACTTATTTCATTTCAATTATTTCAATGAGACATTTAGCGCGCACCAAGCATGCTGTGTCCATGTTAAATTGATACTTTTGGCCACCGCTACATTCTCGAACAAACTCGACAAGAAAGAGCATTCACTTGTCTCATCTCTTGTTCAAATCGAAATGAACTGAACATTAAAGATACTGTTACCGGTAAAACAACGAAAACTACATGATTTTGTTGTTATTAAATATTTGATTCCTGATATTGTTGCTAAGCAACTTTTTATTATGCATCTGTGTGTGCATGCTTCAGGTTTGCTATTCAGTTCCGATTAAATGCAACATTGCATCCAAATTGAAGTTGTAAGTTCATGTCGAAGTTTATGTTTGCTCTCAAATGTCTAGTTGTTGAGTTGTCTGGATGTTTAAGTGGCAAGTTGTAGTTTAAATTTACGCCATTCTTTTACATCAAACTACTTTTACCTACGGCAGGTCACTGCATCAGCATCAACATTCGTCAAAAGAGGAGGAAGGGCCAAAATATATGGTCTCAGTGATTAATTGATTTGCTACTTCTGAGTGCTGGCGATAGTTGCTGTTCAATGCTATTTAAATCATCCTAAGTTTGTTTGAAAGTTGGTTAAACTACAGCTGAGCAACAGTTTGAATTTACCATCCTCTTAGGAATCATTGCTCTCAATGCTTTTTGTTCCTTCAAGTGTCTCAATCACCAGACTTACTCGACTCACTAAACATTCGATCAACAATCATCGATCAATGGCAATGACAGTGGCAATGGCAATCTCGTGAGCGACAACAGTAATAGTAATGGCGATAGTCATAGAGATTCTATTTTAAGGGTTCCATCACTATTTTTTTTCTTGTATGATAAACCATAATTTTACCTAACTTAGACTTAATTTCAGCACCGAAATACTAGAAATGCTTAATATGCTCGCGATGCCAAACAAAGTCGACATTTCGAACTTCTGTTTTGTTGAACATTGTTACTGCTGTTAGCTTGTGACTCAATATTTAACGCCAATAGCTATAATCATGCCACAAATGGTGCTTATAGGCACACTCTTGTTTTTTTTGTGTTTTCCTTTATTTCGTTTGCTAAAATGGTAGGCCACCAGATTTTGCGCGTGAAGCTTCAAATGGCATTGATTGCACACTGTAATGCAATGTTTGTCAATTGCAATTGTTGATGTTATTGTATAATTGTGGCTAAACAGCAACACAAACAATTCGACTCAACAATTTATGTTAGTCAACAGTTTTATGTCAGAGCTCACACACGCACAAATACTTGCAACTATTATACGTTCAATATCGCTAATGCTTGGTATTAACAACTACTGCTATCACTATAGAGCGAAGAACAATACAATAGAACAGAGACAATCATATGCAATTAACATTGTAAAAAGATTATTGTTGTTCCCACTCACTTACGCCACGAACAGTATAACAAAGATCATGTATCAGGTTATACAATCGTATTCGTCACGATCATGTGAGAGTACATATAACAGACAACAACAATTACATATGCGATGCGTGTCACTTGACGAACCACCCGGCAGATTGTCAGCCATTTGACGGTCACAATACCAGCAGCAACGATCACAAAGAGTTGAGTTTAGATTCTGACACCTTCAACTTTGACTCGTGACATGTAAACTTGCACAAATGTCATTGGTCGTAATAAGACACTTACAATTACAACCACCATTTGATGTTATTTAGCTTATTATGCAATGATCTTTTGTATCTTCTGATCGCTATCGAATCGATTCATGAGTGCATCTTGAAGTTGATTTGATATTCTCAACTTATTACCGATTGAGTATGAATATCAGCATTCTTGAAAATGAACATTCTTTTCACTTTTAGCTCCCCGATAGACTCCATCACCATCTATTCTCATCCTATCGAGCCTTAACGAGTGATCCTATCGTGGTGCCTTAACGAGTGATTCAAGATGAAAAAGCAGACGAACTTACTAGTAAGCATCACGATAAATTTTGTTTGTGTCATATTCAAGTGCAAGTTTGAGAGTCAGATTCAAAATTAAGCTGTGCAAGACGATGATAAGTTTCACGTCGGTGGAGAAGAGTGAATTTTTATTATCATCATTATTATTGTCTGATTAATCAATCAAACGAATTGAATGAGCAGATTCGTTCACGAATCTTAAAAGTAAGTCTGATGCTCGCGCTGATTAAGCTAACAGTAAACTTCACGACGATTGTGGAAAATCAGACACCTGTAATGAAGGCCATTAGTTGACTAGTTTAAACAACAAGTAAAATACAGAATTAGAAGTTTGGAGGCTTGATAATTCAACTCTCACGTCTTACGTTTGTCGCTATAAACATGATTTATCTATTCTCTGCACAAAGAATGACTGCTGTCGTTCACTTCCGAAATCAAATCAATAGAGTTCCCCTCACATGGAAGCTCATTCAGAGCAAAAATCTTACGAACATACGATTAATATTATCGTTTTAATATTCCATGACGTTTGCAATATAAACAGGTATTCGAAGGAAACAAATGATCATTTGTGAAAATGAGCCCGTTGCTCTGCCCGACGACGTTGTAAGATGTAAGTTTTCATTATTATTTCTTAAATTATTTTGTTTTGGTGCATTGAGTCGAGATATGATTCATAGTATTCTCAATGTACAGAGCATCAGATATAAATTAGTGTATCGATTTTGTGATAAATTCAGCTCTTCAATTGAAATAAACAAGAGAAATCAGTGAATGGACTTTTTTGCTGGACGCAGGTTTGACTTGTTATGGTGCACGATGCACGGTTCTTCGTGGTGCATTGAGCGAGATTTGAACCGAGTGATGCACACATCGAGTGAACACACAGATTGTTGTGACCGTGCTAGATCGATTACAATCGCATCCTTAAACGATTAAAAGTGCTGGGACGATGATGCACCATCTATTGAGTCTTGAATGAAATGAGAGATTTTGAATTCATGTTCTCAGTTGGATCAATCGTTATGATGACCGAAGCTTTGAAGTTCAAGGCTTCAATTGACTGGTGTTGGCTGGTACATGCAGTGTCATTCTGTTTGTCCGCCTGTCAGTTCGTCAGCCGGGATTTCTGGCAAACACACAGATCCAACATTCATCAAGTTAGTCGCCTTTAATTGAAATCATTCGACTGACAAATAAATTCATGTGTCAAGCCATTTACTGTTATGAGATTTTGTATGACACGGACATGCAAATTCGTTGTTGTTTGAATGACCAACTGACTGATTCATATCGGCGCCAACCATTCGTCTCAGCATAGCAGTAGCCATAGCGAACAACCTGGATCTTGTCATGACAATTAATTGATACGAATCAGACAGCTCTTTACTGACTAAGAATTGTGTGCAAGAGAGGTGTCATAAATTTGAGTGCGTTTATGTGTGTAATATGAATGGCGCATTAGTTATTATTCTGACAGAACACACACAATTGAATTATCAATTATAAGCCGGTAGCTGGTGCTTGATTTCGACTTCGGTCTGACGCAAATTGTCACACACAAATCAGATTCAGAATATGATGTCAGAGAATATTGAACACAACAAATCCATTACCGTCAGTCACAGCACACGTAGTTATTATCATTATTATTATTGCTGATAGAGTTGATATTGTTGTTATTTAAGCCTAAAGTGGCAAACACCCTTACACACACACACATCGAGATCATATTCATATTGTATATCGCGCGAAACCTTGTCAAGCCAACCCAATTCAATCTAACTTAACAAACAACCTGACTACTCAATCTAGATCGCTCACCAGGCCAGGTGTGCTGTTGGTGATTAGACTCATTCTGATATCCAAGTTGATGACATTGTAAATATTGGCACACGTCGCACGCTTGTGTTTGTGTTGACCTTTGTCTGTTTGTCGTTATTTATGTAACGATCAACCAAAAGTAACACCGTTACTTTGTTCAGATCTTATTGTAAGCTCTGATATTCATTAGCGAGACAGCCCTCCCACCTCTTGAGTGTTCGAAGCGGTCAGAACGCCTAAGAACGCTTCCTAATCGATAACAATCAATTTAGCAGTGCAAGTATTCGATGCAAGTGCTGGATGATACCCACACATCAGCATGGATAATGTATCCATCAGGACTTATGCCGAGCGAAGTATGCATACTTTTGACTTAGATCAATCAATTATGGACTTGGCTCTTGTTCTGCCAAAGCTTTGTCTTTATAAGCTCTAGCTTTGTGAAATTGTATACTTAAACAGTAGTCAATCACGGCGTTAACAATGTCCGATGATTTCAAACACTGATCTCACTTACGACTTACTAACGCCACTCATTGTTATCTTTATCACACATCGTCCAATACAAACACACAGCCAACACCAAAGTGGATGATGGAATCGACACTCTCAACTTGAATCTGGTCAATTTGCGCGAACGTTTCGAACAAGCAACACAACAAGCTCAGGCTCAAAATAGTGTCAGCTCTCCTCAGACAGTGATCGAAAAACCTCTGGTCAACATTAAGCAAACATTGGCCGCATTCGATCGACAATTGAGTGGTGACTCAGTATCAAGACCCGACACACAGAGTGTTAACGGCAACGGTAATCATCACGCACCAGTTATAAAACGATCCGAATCGATAATGTCGCGATTGAAAAAGTACGAAGCTGTAATGGCCGGTGAAAAGGTATCACGTGATTCTGACGACGAAAACTCAGAGCCACACAAAACCATCGATGATGAATATTTACCCAACGGCGGAGCCGATATCAATAACAATGGTTCATCCGTGAAAGGTGACATCGCCAGCATTGATTTGTCGAGCCTAAAACAACAATGGGAAGAGGGCAAAGTGAACTCGCAGCGTGACAAGCTCAGTGGTGAACGCAAAGAGGAGCTCACTAATGTTCGTTGCACTCTGGCACACGGACGAAACGAATCTGTTAAGAAGATCTACGAGACTGCCATCCAGGAGGCAAGCGCAAGCAAGCCTCAAAAATCAGAATCTATTGTGTTAAATTTTTCAGCTAAAGCCAATTTGCTGAAGGAAAAGTTCGAGCTAGGCCTCGTCAATGATCACAATAAAAATGACGATGACGGCACAGAATCAATGTCACGCATTGAGCAATTGCGATTGGAGAAGTTGAAAGATCTGAAAGAATTGCAAGCAGCCGAGTTGAACTCGCGCGAAGCACGTAACATATTCAAGCAGATCGATCGTCGCTTGTCGTCCTCGTCGTCGTCTGCATCAACACCTGCGTCACCAAATGTTGTCACCGCCAATGGCAATGACAAAGCTTATCACAGAGCTATTAGTGCCAAAAATGGCCTCACCAATGGTACGGTCACGGCGGCCGCCAGGAGACGATTCGAACGACGCCCCATCGCGCGCAGCAATACAATTGCCGATTGTAACGGAACATCGACGATTAGTAATGATATTGAAATAGTTAAGTGCAGTGATCCCAATGCAACTCGCGATACTAATGCGATCAATATTGACACAACAAAGTTGAGGGAAAAGTTCAACTTTTTCGAAAATTATCAAGAAGAACAACGCACGCCTCGACGTTTTGAAATGACCCCGCCAAGAGAGATAATTGCAAACGGTCGCAAATATAGCACTGTTACTAGCGATTCAGATAGCGATGATGATGCCGATTATTTACATCATGCTAACGGAACTTTGAATGGCACCAAAAGCCGCACCCACTCGACGGCTATGAACGGCGACACGAACGATGATGCTATCGTTCGCTGCTCAACAGGCACCCGATTGGACGATTTGCCCAAGACCGACACTGCGCGCAAAATGTTGGACAAATTCAAGCAATTGGAAGATGGCTCCACACCAATTGCTAATGGTTATACTAGTAGCAATCAACATCAGATCAGTTCATCGAATATCACTGCTATCAAGCAAACTTATGAGACCGCCATCCAAGAGGCTGTCGCTAATAAGCCCCAGAAGTCGGAGTCGATCGCCTTCTTGAATTTCCCCACTAAAGCTAATTCGCTCAAGGAAAAGTTTGAGCTTGGTCTTGTGAACGACGACAAAAGTGACAATGGTGAAATATCAAAGATCGAACAATTGCGACAGGAAAAAATGGACGATCTAAGTGAAATATTCCAAGGAGAAGTTTGCGTTAGAGAAGCTCGGAAAATATTCAAAAGAATTGACCGCCGACTTTCGGGACAAACGAGTTGATCGACACCTTGAATCATTCGAGCTTCTTGCAGCAGCAGCATCACGAGAAACAGCCATTTGTTGAACAGCTTGACTTAAGAAAAAGGATATACTTTAATTGAATCAACATACTTGAGAGTGTCTGTGAAAGACTTCTTATTCATGTCTTAGAACAGATGATGATTGTGTGCGTGCACGGCTTAGTTGATGATAATAATGATGATAAATATTAATATTATTATTACGATGCACGTCATTGCCTTGTTTTGTGAATTATCAATAAACTACTTTATAACCGAATAACAAACCAAGTGTGACTCTTAATCAACTGAGATAAATATAGATTGTGGCCGAGAACAGTATTAATATGTACAAATAGAGATAAACATTGTTGACGGTGGGGCTCGTAGGAGTATGTTCCGAATTTGGCACGTTGTTGTCGTCATGTCCAATTGCTCGACGAGGTTGATGCAACGTGTACGTGCTGGTACAGACAGGTTCATCGTCGAAATCGTCTGCGTCTAAGTAGTTGTAGGATAGCGATTTTAACATCTCGAGACGTCTATTGATGCGCTCCAATTCCTCAGTAATAAGTTGACATTCTTCTTCGAAAATATCCATTGTGTTTGAAGTTGTGATTTGATAGGTCGTACATGTTCAACAACTTGATGATTCTGACCACGAGAAAATTCTTGACCTCTGGGATGCTGCTGCAATGTAAACACGTTAATCTGAACCGGCGGGCTCAATAGCATTGCGCATGTGTCGGAACACAATTACCCTGACAGCTTCCCATTCAACAAGACCCATCGTGTATTATTTACAGGCGGTTGATTCGAAATAATCCATTGAATTATACAAGTTGATAGGCTTTTTGCGACCAATCTCTGTTCGTAGTGCCCCAATACACTTGCGACGTTTCGTTCCGAGACATCAGTCACATCGTGCCACAAATAACTAACCATTTCAGACGATCGAATACAATATCACGTTACGTATTATTTCTCCAAATATATATATATATATATATACGTATTTTGCAAAATAGATTCATTCTTACTAACGCATTCTCACACACCTATACCGATTCAACTATCGACATTCAATTAATTTAATATTATATAATGGCACGCCGAGGATCATCATCATTGAAATCATCGGCATCATCTCGTTCCCCATCACCTTCATCGCGTCGCACCAATTCTACTGCGTCGCCTTCATCTCCAACTAAGCAACACGATACGGTCCAACCGGCCCATCAAGCTGTTAATACGGCAGCCCCTGATAGTGCCTTAGCTAACCAGGCAATCTCAGAAACCGCTGCAAGTGCCAACGAAAGCACTATTGGTCAAAATGTCACAGGCAACAATAGCAATCACGATGTAGCTATGCCAGGCAGTCGTAGTTTGTTAGATCCACTTGCCGGTGGAAAAAAATATTACCGTTCTTCGCACCATCGAATTTTTGTTAATCGTAGCCTTAGCTTAGAGAAGATCAAATTTTTTGGTTTTGACATGGACTACACTATAGCCGAATACAAGACACCAGAGTTTGAGGCGCTTGCATTTCGTCTAGCAGTCAAAAAACTCATGGACATGGGTTATCCGCCCGAACTAGGGGATGTTGAATATGATGCCTCGTTTCCCGTTAGAGGTTTATGGTTCGACACATTGTACGGTAATTTTCTAAAAGTCGACGCTTATGGCAATATTCTTGTTTGTGTACATGGTCTCAAGTTTCTCAAATCGTACGTATTCTACACTCTAGTCGTTCTCCACATTGCATTGCTCTATATTGACTTATCACAATCGTCTAACCACATCCCATTTTCTTCGCTATCAATTGACCTTCGCCTTTGACCTTCTCAATAGTTCGGAAATTTTTCACATCTATCCTAATAAGTTTGTTCAGATGAGCGAGTCGCGAATCTATGTTCTGAACACTTTGTTTAATCAGCCTGAAACTTGTGTCTTAGCTCACGTTATCGAATATTTCAGCACATCCAAAGAGTACGATAGAAGCTCGCCTTATGGAGTCAAAGATAACAAAGCCAACTTGTTCATGCCATATAAAAGTATGTTTCAAGATGTACGCAACGCCTTCGACACCATACATGCTGATGGTTCGCTCAAGCAAGAAACTATCGACAATCTGGATCGATACGTCAACCGTGACGAAAAGATCCCACTGCTATTTGATCGTATGCGCGAACACGGTAAAAAAACGTTCCTCCTGACGAACAGTGGCTTTAAGTACACCGATCAAATTATGAACTATTTATTCAGCTTGCCTAGTTGTAATTTGCGTAGCTGGACCTCATACTTTGACTACATCATCGTTGACGCGAGAAAGCCCCTTTTCTTTGGAGAGGGTACGATACTCAGACAAGTTGACAGTAAAACGGGTGCGCTTCGTATTGGAACCCACGTAGAAGACTTTTGCGGTCCTCTCCAACCTGATCAAATATTCTCGGGTGGGAACTGCGATACTCTGACACGACTCATGGGTGCTCGAGGACGTGACGTCCTCTACGTGGGTGATCATATCTACGGTGACATACTACGATCTAAAAAGATCAGAGGTTGGAGAACGTTCTTGGTTGTCCCTGAACTTCAGCGTGAACTTGACGTCTGGTCTGAAAAGCGTCACCTTTTCCACAGACTTAGTGAACTAGACATTCGACTCGGTAATGTATACAAGCATCTGGATAGCAGCTGTCGTGAAAACCCCGATATCAGTCAATTGAAGAGTAAAATACGTGAAACTATACACGAGCTCGATATGAGCTACGGATTGTTAGGCAGTATTTTCCGTTGTGGATCCAGGTAAGCAATGCACCATTTTCAGCGCAACAAAACACATAGTCGAGAAAACCATTCCATTTTGATGACAATAACTCACACGTCTAATTGTTCCTCACCCATCAAGTCAAACGCACTTCGCTAGTCAGATTGCCCGCTACGCAGACATCTACGCTTGCACTTTCTTGAACCTATTCTACTATCCATTCTCTTACATGTTCAGAGCACCCCCGATGTTGATGGCTCACGAGAGTACTGTCGATCCCATTCGACAGCTTAACATGACTGCCCTAGGCCCACCGACAGGACCGATCGTTAATAACAACAACACTAATATAACCACATCATCGCCCTAATGAGAGGAAGGAATCTGAACAACGAATCAATTGGCAATGAATACAACATATTGTGATTTTTCCCGTAGATAGTTTGGAATATCTTTAGGGATCAATTAGAATGAGTGTAAAAGAGTAATAAAACTAGACTCATGCAAACACTCTCGAACGAAAATAAACACGAGATTGTCGGTGCTCTATTTCTGTGCTCTTGCTTTGGCTGACTCAGCTGCGGCCCTCTTCTTTTCTTCTTCCTTGGCTTTTAACTCTGCCTCTCGCTTTAACCTAGCTGACTCTCGTTGTTGCTTAATTAGCGCAAGACGTGCGAGATCGGCGCGGGCTTGTTCGGTCTTCAAGGATACACTAGCGGCTTTCCGTTGACGCTCGGCCTCTTCCCTTTCGCGACGCGACAACTGAGGTGCAGCCTCTACGGACGGTCCGGCTTTCTTCTCTGCTGGATTGGCTTTTGGGGGCATTCTATTGGGGTTGTGGACTTCGATGAGGCTCTCAACACCTTTAGGACGCTTGTCTGCTTCCTCATCAGTGGTCTCTTCTTCGCTTTCTTCCTCTTCTTCCTCACTGCTATCGCTATCTTCTTCCTCCTCATTTTCGGTATCCTCATCATCGTCGTCGCCGCGTTGTTTTCTCCATTCGGCTTGTTTTGCCAACTTCTTTTGTTGAGCTTCAATTTCTTCAAAGTTTGTGAAGCGACGATGCTGACCTTTGTGGCCTCGTGGCTTCGTGGGATGCTGTTGTTTTTTCATAATTGCTATCTTGAATTAAACAAACTATTGATTTACAAAATAATAATTCACCGAGATATACAAAAATTCTATCATTAATAAAAGAATAAAAGATGATTTTCTCATCGTTTCGAGCGCCAGATTCGTATGTGCGAAATCAGTGCTGCCCTCCACCGGTAACTTATTGAACTGTGATATGCAAAAAGAATGAGCATCGTACAGCTGGCCAGAATGTCTGCTTGCATTCCTGCAGGCGCAGTTGATTGAGAACGCCACCACGTTGTGCGCCATGCGTGTTTATTTAATCCTATCATGATATATGTGATTTACAGTCTTCATATTGTTGCATGTAATTAGTATACTCCCGGAACCATGAAAGCTAGTAAACGTAATTTATCCGAATCGAACTCGAGCACGACAAGTGATGAGTCCGAAGGTGAATCGCAATTTGCCACTGACACATCGGACGAGGACGACGTACAAAATACAGTTGGCGACATCGACATCGAATGGTACAAAGACCATGACCACATCGGTTACGATCGCGATGGCAACAAAATCATGAAGCCTAAAGATAGTATGGGCGGTGCGATAGACGATTTTCTGGCTCAATGCGATGATCCTAATTACTTTCGTACTGTATGCGATAAGCTTACCGGACAGCGTGTCGTTCTGTCAGACAATGAAGTTGACCTGATCAATAGGATACGCAGCTCAGAGTATCCAGATCCTGAATATGATCCTTATGCTCCGTGGGTCGACTACTTCAGTTCGGAAGTCTCGTTGCATCCGGTACAGAATCGCCCTGAACCGAAAGCCGCCTTCATTCCATCATTGTCAGAGAAAAGAGCTATAACTAAACTTGTGAGACTTATCAAGAGTGGTAAGGCCGATTTTGTGAAGCCCAAAGCTAAAATAGAGCCATTTAAGTTCACTTACGACTTGTGGCACAAAGGGAATGATTCTAACAATCGACGTCATCGTGGCCACATAGCTGTTCCTAAGCAGGGTCCACCAGGTCATGCAGAGTCTTACAATCCACCGCCGGAGTACTTAATCACTTCGGATGATGTGAAAAAGTGGGAATCCATGACAGAAGAGGAGCGAGATACGTTCTTTTTGCCTGAGAGATTCTCCAACATACGCTCGATACCATTTTACAAACACACCATTAGAGAAAGATTTGAACGATGCATTGAACTCTATCTGTGCCCGCGTCAGCGCAAACGTCGCGCCAATGTCGACCCTGAATCTCTTATACCCAAATTGCCTAAGCCTGCTGATTTACAGCCGTTCCCTTCAGCACAAGCTATTGTTTACAAGGGGCACCAGGATATTGTTCGTTCTATTTCAGTTGAGCCACGCGGTCAATTCATGGTGTCAGGTAGCGACGACAAAACTGCCAAGATATGGGAAATAACTACTGGTCGATGCTGGAAAACTATCGAATTTGACGATCGTGTTAATCGAGTCGCGTGGTGTCCCAACACCAGGCTTTGTTTGATTGCAATCACATTAGGTAAGCATGTTATCATCGTCAATCCGAACGTGGGAGATCCAGAGATATCATCAGAAACAGATTCAATGTTTACATCGTTTGACGAGACCAACAATGAGAAGCAAGAAGAAATACACTGGAGATCTATTGTTAAATGGTTGTCTATTGCACAAGGTAGCGAAGAGTGGTCTAGTGGCTATCGCCTCAAGTTGGAGCACTCACACGAAATAGAACAAATCACCTGGCATGGTAAAGGTGATTATTTTGCCGTTGTTATGCCGCAGGCGCGTAACACGTCCGTAGCAATCAATCAATTGACGAAACGTAAAAGTCAGTTACCTTTCAGACGTAGCAAGATGACCTATCAACGAGTCGAATTTCACCCAAAGAAGGCTCAACTGTTTGCAGCGGACGATAAAGTTGTTACAATTTATAATCTTTTAACGCAAGAGACAATCAAAAAACTGACCACAGGCCACAAGAGCACGTCATGTATAGCAATCCATCCCAAAGGCGACAATCTTCTGCTCGGCAGTTACGAGCCACGCCTCACTTGGTTCGACACAGATCTGTCCACAAAGCCTTACAAGATTATGAGATACCACAAGGGCGGAATTCGTTCTGTTTGCTATCACAAATGTTACCCACTGTTTGCGTCCGCCTCAGACGATGGTCATGTCATTATCAGTCATGGAATGGTTTATGATGATTTGTTGCAAAACGCTTTGATTGTACCGCTTAAGATGCTGCACGGTCATGAACACTCTGAGACACTTGCCGTAAGCGACTGCATATTCCATCCGTCTCATCCTTGGTTGTTCTCTTGCGGTGCCGACGGTACGATACGTCTGTTCAATTAGCGAAAAATAAATGTATTAAATTTGAATATTTTTTTCATCCTCCTCCCGTCCATTCATCATAGGTTTAAAATTTTATCGAGAAAGAACTGATTCCACGATCACGCATCTTATGCACATATTTTAAACTGTCATTCGACCGCGGATGTGTGTTCACCTGTTGCCGAACTGTTCAGCGTTCTAGAACCTGTCTCGGAATCGACTCATCCGTTGAAGTTTCATAAAGTTCATTTTTATTTAATCAAATCTTGCAAAACCTCGTCTTGCATATATTCCGTGGTTGATCGCTTCGGTTACGTTGAAACTTTTGGTTTTGTCATTGGGTTCCGTAGGCTTGCCTGTTTAAGCGATCTAACTAATCATAACTATTAGAGTAAATGAGTAAACGTGACGTCCCATAGCAAAAATATCGTGCGCAACAACGATGTGGATCTCAATAGAATGACCCGACGAGATAACGACACGAGTGCCACACAACACGATATGTGAGTGGCACAACACGTGGGGGTATGTTTTCTTATTATTTTTATTCAATATTAATGTTGGCCTACAGTCTTGCGTTCGTACAAGATGATCTCCATCTAAAATGAAAATGTAGCGATCACATGCCAAAATTCCATGTTCCAGTTTTTCTTTTGGCCGACTTTCACTTTTTCTCTTGGCCAATATTTCCCTCGCCGCATCCCTACAAGCCTCCGCACTCAACAGATTCTTCTTCTTCAAAGTTTTCACTTGATTTTTCTTTAATTCACTTGAACTCTTGGCACCTGTATCGAATGACATTGTTTTTGCCTTCAACTCCGCATTGATTGTGCGCATTTTTTCATCGAGTTCGTCGAAACGGGCCTTCGCCTTCTGATTTTTATGTTCAACGAATGATTTAATGACTACATATCACAACTAGAGTGCTTGTTGTTGCTCTCTTCGTCTGTCGTGCCATCGTTTGACTTCAATATGTTGTTCGATGCGTGATCCTTTGAAGAATTGGCGTTACACTGCTTGACACTGTCACTCGACACAGATTGAACAGTATTTGTAGAATTTTGCAATTGATCTTCATGTGGTGTGTTGTCAGATTGCGACATCGATTTAATACTAGAATTAAGTCTGCTCGATCACTTGCGCTACACGCAAGACGTCCTCATGAAGCCATTGGATCATGGATTGGCGATCGTTTTCGCTGTTATTATCTGAAGCTTTCGAGGGTGAGCAATTATCAAGTTCAGATTTGCTGGAAACACACGAAGCTAATCCAGTGCGCCAGCAAATGTATTGAGTTGTGGCAAATTGTATGGCCAAACAAGGCGGTGGCCAAGTTTGACCAAAGTTTACAGGCAAAATTTTCTTATTTAAAATGTCGGCCAGTTTGACTTCGCGATTCGACCATTGAGTCATGCCGTACGAAGACGTAATCAACGGTATAAATACGAGGCGATTTTCTATCGAGAGATAGAAAATTTAGTTAGTAGCGAGCATGAGAACTTGGGTTAGTTATGGAGCAGAATTTCGACAACAAGCGGAAACTGTGGTGATCTAAATACTTACGAACGGCATTGTTGAGCGAATCGTACCAATCTGAACCATTCCTGATTTCGTGAACATCAAGATAGGCTGAGATTCCTTGATTGTTGAGGACCCACTTGAGATTGAGTGCGTGGGCAGCAGCCTCACTTTTAACGTAGCTGATGAACACTGCAAATTCTCCAATGATGAACGAATCGTGCTTGTGGAATCACCTCGCTGAAGATTGTTCGATCCTGATGACGTTTCACGGCTCGATTCATTCTTCGTTTGGTGCTGAAAAATCGAAAGAAATCCACCGACCGCTGAACCTGTCAGTACATTTGTATTGAACTATCTCTGTTGAACTCTTGTTCAACAGTCAGAGGCCAATTGTTGGTATCAACAAAGATAAAGTTCTTCAAGCGATTATAGAATTGGTCGCCGTCGTGCAACATTTTGGCCAAATTTTGTAGGTGCTCGTCGAGCAAGTTCCGCACATCGATCAAGTTTTGACACAACGATTCACATACTATTGAGCCGAGGCACGTGCCTTGTCCACTGCACTCATAAACACCAATGCGCGGCTTCAACGATGGCATTCGTGTTCGGGCCGTAGAGAATGCAATGGGCCAGGTAGTCGTACTCGAAGCTCAGCGATTCTGTGATGCTTTTCGCGCATTTGCCTCAAACATTGGATGATGAGTGCTGTCGAGAAAAGTAAATCTTTTAGTCGGTAAATAACGCAATTGTTCTACGATCATTTGATGCAATTCGCTTAGCGTCAACGTCGGCAATACCGGGACACCCAACGAAATAAATCCTAACGGTATTGCCTCAAAAGTGTCTTTAACATTGGATCTTGAATTTGTGTCGGCGGACTTTCCCAAAATTTCTGCAGAAATCTTAGCACGATATGTGTTTACTGACGCTAAACGCTCCACTGTGTCAGTTAAACTTTCCAACCAAATCACGTTTAGTTTATCAATTTGAATTAAACGAGAGTAATTCCTGCTTGTTTTGATTCCATTGTTTGTCAGCATATTGTTGGCTCTATCAACGGACGTTTGATATAAGTCCGAAGACAAATCGAGAGTTTTATCCGCTTGTAAATTAGCCATTTCGAGTTTCTTTACTGATGCATTAGAGTGAGAAATATTAGAGCTTGATGAGCTAATCTTAGGGCACACTCTCGTGTCTTCTTGTGCCAATGATAGATTGAAAAATCCACCATTGTTTCTGGTCGAGCATGAGATCTTGAAGCGGCCACTACTTGTCAATATATTTCCAGGACAGTCGCTGTGTGAATCCATTTATCAATTGAAAGATATTCGCGCCAGTAATGTTCGTTTGAGTTGAGCGACAAAATTTGGTATTTGAATTTTCTACTCTCGATCATCAACTCTTTTGAGAAAAGTTCACTATGATGTTGTGCTGGATCCCCGTTTCATTGCAGGAGCATATTCATCTTTTGCTCTAATCAATTAGTAACAATTCGATAAGGACAGCAAAAGACATAGCACCAAAAATACTGTACATGTTATGAGCAGAGAAAATATCCATGCCTTTAATTCACTGATAATCTCGGCGCGATTCATATCATATTGAATTGTTGATCAGGACAAAACACAAGAATATTCATCGAATAATATGTCGTTTTATAACTTGAAGCATGCTTCATTAATACATTTCATCTTAGTAACTTTGTTAAATGGTCACAAACACATTAATGGCTTCCATAAACTATGCTATGTAGGCTAAAATTCATACAATGACTATGAGGAACTGGTTGGCGGGCCATTACTGCATACCTCGTTATGGCATACGTTGACATGATTGTTATCAAAAAACAGAGTTTGAAACTTCTCGTTGAAACTAATTCTCTGAAATAACTTATTTTTCCACGAAACTTTATACGAAACTAATTCCAACCAGATAAATTAACGTTTAGTCCATGCTGTATGCAATTCTTGATAACTTCCAGTTCACTTGACTTATTCGTAACCGATCTTAATCTTGTGCTGAGGGCTTTGACTTGGACATACCAGCGGCCATCGATTGGCGCATCACTAATTCGAGATCTTCGAACGCTGACTTGATTTTCTCAGACCTTGGATGATTGACAGGCCTGACTACAGGTGCTGAACTTTGACTCAACTGCTCCCTCAACAGTTCTTGTTCTTGTCTAATTTGTTGCAATTGTTGTTGCGTTTGTAGATCGATAGATGGATCCATACGCGGTCGTGTCACCTGGACAGGGCGCAATAATGTGCTACTATAACCGAGCGGCATAGAGCTAGGTGATGTTCTCGGTAATGATTGAGTGTTGAATGAGTTCACAAAAGTGTGCTTATTAGAAACTTCTTGGTTTGTGGACTGGAAACCAAATGGATCCGGTTCAGTCTGTTGCAAGGTATTGATCGGTTTCGTATTTGAGGTGCTTTCACCGGCACGCGGGTCGAAATCGTCGAGATTACTGTCGAAACCAATTACCTCTTTGGTAGCTTTAGGCTCGGGTTTTTTTGCTGGTTCGTTCCATGGATCGTCGGGAACTGATTGAGTCACGAATGGATTGAACGGATTTTTGTTGGACGGTGGCGCATGAATGGCAAACGCATCCAAACTTTCTGACGTGCTCTCGTTCTATGAACATGCGAACAAATAACAGTAAACGATAAGTTTCGGTTTAAAGGAGCGCTGGTTGGAAAATTCAGCTAACGTTCAGATTACTTACCGCACGATTTGATCTTTCCGATCGAGCTAAAGAAGTTCGCCTTTCAAACTGAGTGAGAAAAATAGATATCATATTAGACTCGTTTCGATTTAGTTTTGGCTGATCCAATAACGTTTAAAAGCTACCGATTATCGAACTTACCTGTTGAATTGCACGTGCCTCTTCTTCTAGAGCTTCTAAGGTTTCAGAGTTCTCCAAATTCGTTGCCCATGGGTCGTCGGCAGCCCAATCATTATGTCCATCTGCAATACTTGCGACTTGTGCCTTGCCCAAACTGATCGTTGTCCTGAGAGAGGGACTTCGAGCTGGCTCTTTCCTGTTTCAGTATCACATAATTTGATTTGAGAAAGGTTATGTTAAAAGTTGCATATCAACGCGTAGTTCATATGAAAGATTCACTACGCTCACCTCTTTTCAACAGATTCCAAGTAACCTTCCAGAGCATCGATCAAAGATGCTGGGCCCTGTTTGAGGTCGGGAATCTCACCTCTGTTTATACCAGCATGTTCGGCCACACGAAGAAATGTTGATATTTTGTCCAGTCGCAGAGTGAAATTCTTGTAGATGTCAAAGGCGGGTCTGGCAAGATTCTTATTCAGATTGAAGTATTTTTCCAACAGATTGATTATTCCATCATTGTAACTCGCGTACAATTTGACCAGATCGCGGAATAGTAATATAAAACTTGAAACAATAACACTGTTGCTTAGGTCATCGGATGTGCAATCGAATTCTAACAACGTATCCATTTGACTTTGAATCACAGGCAAAGTTTTGATCAGTCTCTCAACAGGCATCTTGCGCATAACATTGTCCGGACCGCGCTTGATTCTAATCGGGTCAAACGCTAATTTTCTGTATGTAAGTGCCTTTGCATTGATGTAATTCGAGTATCGTCGAACAAATGGCGACATCGTATATCCTTGGTTAGTATAGCGATCTAGAAAGCCATTCAGCTGGAACGTAAAGTTGCTGGATGACATATATTGACTGAATCGCTCATGGCCGAAGCTCATCAAATGATGTATTGTGATAAGAGCTTTCATGACAACTACCCACGAGGAATTGTTTGAAGCGCGTTCAATCAATAGGTTCGCCATTTGAGGTATGGACGAGTTCGCCGACAAAGTGTGCATAATAAGATAGTCGAGGTGCTTCTTCTTGGGAGCAATCGGTTCCTCCGTCGTGGCTTTGCAAACACACCTAGCCAGTGCTTGACCGGCCAAAGCGTATTTGGCAGCATTGAGTCTGTCATTGATTGTCTGGCCTCTGGCGGCCATGAGTTAATGTGATTTGATAATTAAGATAATATTATGATCTAAGGAACAAATATGGCATGGATGTGTAACGAATACAGTCGTAATTAATAATAATACGAACTGCTAAACGAATCAACCCAGTCAGTTAGTCGGCGTTTTTCGCTGAGGCACATCGATTGTGGTCCGCGAGGCTAAACGTCGAGACAAAAACAACATCAAGAGCAGCAGCTGAATTCTTCACAAGCTTGCCTGCTTGCGCTCCTTCATTGTGGCATTCAACATCCTGCAGGAAAAGCCAATTGACGCGAGACTGATGATTTAACGTGATTCGATTCTAAATAAGCGATCCTTTCCAACAACGGTATTCCATTATTGTACCTAATGATTTATCAAATATAAACTATGGATGATAAGCAACTAATTGAAACCTCTGGCTTATACGATTTTGCAAACAAACTCAAGCTGGGAAAGTTCCAAAGATCGTATCATGTGGCCGAACAAATGATCGCTATTCTAATCAAAATTGTCCAGCTAGTACAATGGAAAACAGTTCGCGATCTCCTCAATGCCCTCAAGCATGTCTGTCGTTTTGTGATGAAACAGCAAGTTGTCGAAACAGTGGCTGGGAATATTGTCATGCGAGTTATGCGCTTAGTTCGTGACGAATGTCTCAATTGTGTCCCACAAGAGCATAGAATTTCAGAAGAAACAGAATCTTTAGACAGAGAAGACAAGGACAACAAGCATCTGGATCTTCCAATGGAACAGGTGCGAGCCAATATCGCTGATGCCATTACAGAGCTTAAAGGTGAGCTCGAACTCAGCTCATCGAGCATAGCCAAACAATCCCTCGAACACATTCAATCCGACGAAATTATCATGACACTAGGTAGTTCAAAAACAATCGAAAGTTTTCTGAGGCACGCTGCTCTAACCGGTAAGCGCAAATTTACTGCTATCGTCGTTGAGTTGGCACCGTTCTATAGCGGGCGTGATTTGGCCGCGAATCTCGACAAAGCTGGCATCAGCACTTTTGTCATACCAGATTCTGCAGTGTTTGCAGTCATGTCTCGGGTAAACAAGGTCATAATGGGCACTCATTCTATGATGGCCAACGGCGGCATGAAAGCACCAGCTGGCGCTTACTCTATAGCATTAGCAGCTAAACATTTCTCCGTACCGTTAATTGTTTGTTGCCCATTGTTTAAACTCACCCCTGAATACCTTGTGTCACATGACTCAACTGCTTTCAATAGATTCTCATCGTTGTATCGGACTGTGCCCAATTTTTCAGACGATGACAACTTCACCACTGAATCCATCAACTGCATATTCGATCACGTACCACCTGAACTTATAACCTTGTTTTTGTCAGACAAAGAAGGAGGTGGCAATTCTCCCAGTTACGTGTACCAGCTTCTGAACGAATTGTATTGTAAGCTAGACTATTTGTAATAAAGTTTGCATAGAATCGAATGAAGACGAAAGTCTTTAACACTAGTATGGCTACTTATGTTATAATTTAGCTGGCACTCAATGCGTTTATTGACAAATGAGGCAGCAACACATGTTACTTTTGACATCAACAGGGTCCTTAAACTGCCTCCTCAACATTTTCCGTTTGCAAATTCTTAAATGAGGGTACGGGGACATGCTGAACGAGGGTGTATAATTTGTGAACGCTTTCCTCGTCATCATTACGTTTGCGAGATAGCCTCACTCTAACTCGGCAAGGAACGTTTCTTATACCATTAGACCAGATGTATTTGTTGAGTCTGGTGTCGATACGGACGTCTGGAGTACCAAATTGAGTCTCAGCAAATTTCTTGATTTCTTTGATGGCACGAGGTGCACGTTTCTTGAAACCAATCCCGTGGATCCTTCGGTGCACATTGATGGTATACTCTCGGGTGGCAACCTCGTTGAGGGTCTTGGATTTCTTGTCTGACTTTTGCTTTTTTGCCATTTTCAAGGTTTTTATGATTTAATAATAAACCGATCAAGACGGACGATCAGATTTGATACGACGCCACAAATGACAGCAGTATCGATTTTCGATGAATTGTGGGCCAGAGTGTTATTGTAGCAAATCTACAACGCCGAGATTGTCTCTCATTCCTTTTTGATGACCATTAGATACTAGCGATGGAGCATGTACAATGCGCACAGCGCAGTGCGTGATCCGCGGAAGTCACAGCCGGAGCCGGCATCAACAGAAGCGCGCGATTCAAAACATGAGCAGAGGAAAAATATCCTGCGCGAACGATGGACAAAATGGATGATCCTCGAACGCTCAGGTTCTCGGAAAAGTAACTTACCTCGTGTTCGTAAGCTATTGAAGCCTCTTAGAAATTATTATTTTTGTTTCCCAACGAATGACCTAGATATTTTATTGATTCGATACAGTGGCATTTTCTTTAACAACCGCTGGCGGTCTTTCTACAATAACGTCAATCAAACCAAACTCTTTTGCTTGCTCTGTATTCATAAATTTATCTCTTTCCATGAAAGCCTCGATTTTTTCCAACGGTTGTTTCGTGTGCTTCTCATAGATGCCATTGAGACGTTTCTTGAGGTATAGTATTTCTTCGGCGTGTATTTGTATATCGGTTGCCTGCCCGCTAGCCGCTCCGGACGGCTGATGTATCATAATACGTGAATTTGGCAGTGAATGGCGCATATTCGGCGTGCCAGCTGCCAAGAGAAGGCTGGCCATGGAACAGGCCTGACCTACACACCATGTAGCGACAGGCGGTAAGATATACTGCATTGTGTCATAGATGCCAAGACCGGCTGTGACTAAACCACCAGGACTGTTAATGTACATGTGAATCGGTTTCTTGCTAGACTCTGATTGAAGAAACAACAGTTGAGCAACCACTAAACTAGAAAGGTGATCATCGATGGGTCCCATGACACAGATGATTCGCTCTTTGAGCAATCGTGAATAGATGTCATAGGCACGTTCACCTCGTCCAGTTTGCTCAATGACGATTGGGATGGTCCCGATGGAGCGTGTTGCGTTATGGCGAATAATAGGCATGGACGACCTGCACAATTTTCCGAGGAATTTCGATAGCTGACTCATGGTTGCTAAATTGATGTTGAACATTCGTGTTTGAGGACGACAACCTAAATGTTGAAGATTTCAATGTTGCTGGACATCATCCACAAAAATTGGCGGGTTATTCAAATCATGGGATTGCCCAAAGTGTAATATCAGCTTTGACATGATTTCACCCCCCCAATATACGTGAAAGATGCGTGACAAAAACAGATCTTGCTATTAGCGATGAAAACCCATTACATCTTGTACAATCGCTTATTGCTAAACAGAAACTCAACTGTTGCAAGACTTGCAATGCAAGTGTGGTCACTGATATTGAAACCGTTACATCAAATATAGTCTCAATTATTAAAAAATCACGATGTATCCATCGACACCGCCATTGCCCCAGTTGTCGACGACTAAAAAGCCTCCGGCATGTAGGACCATGAAGACGTGTAGGACACTACCTTCATTCAGTGATGTCGCCTCCCAACCTCGCATTTCGCGCAGTGAGCGACAGCCAAATCGTGCAACCAGTCGCTTGGTTGGACCTCCTCCATCGGAAGCTTTGCAGCGCCTCAGTAAGAGTGGACTTATCAACGTACTTAAAAACCTTAATAAGGGTTCTGTAAAAGTCCCTCAGGATAATAAGCAGCCTGCACCTTCAAACTTACCTGCTCCCTCACACCTGCCTGCTCCCTCAAACTTGCCTGCTCCCTTAGGGTTTTCTCTTTCTTCGAACTTACCTGCTCCCCCAAATTTGCCTGCTCCATCAAACTTGCCGGCTGCCTCAAACTTGCCTACTCCCTCAAACTTGCCTCTTCCTCCAAACCTGGCTCCCCCTGAACAGCAGCCTCAACCAACGCTCTCTTATAAAATTCAAGTCAACCGTAAAACCTACAGAGTCTTGAAAAAAATTGGGTGTGGCGGGTCTAGCAAAGTTTACGAAGGTTATGATCCTGAGACACACCAAACTGTAGCACTCAAAATCATAAATATGGCCAGTGCTGATGCTAAATCTCAAGAAAGCTACCTTAACGAGCGTCTATTATTGTATAAACTCAGAAAATGTAAGCGTGTTGTCAGAATGTACGATTCTGAGTACCGCCAATCATCTCAAGAGCTAATACTAGTCATGGAAAAAGGCGATGCTGATCTAGCTCAAGTGATCGAGTCGTATTTCGAAGATCAAGGTGAGAATAGAATACCAGACTACGAATTTGTCAAATTTCATTGGAAAAATATGCTCCAGGCCGTAAATGAAATCCATCAACACGGAGTGGTGCACGCTGACCTCAAGCCAGTCAACTTTATTGTGGTTAAAAGCAAGCTCAAATTGATTGATTTCGGTATTGCAAATACCATTGAACCTGAGCATACAAGTGTCATTCGTGATTACCAGGTTGGAACAATCAATTATATGGCCCCAGAGGCTCTCAAAAATAGAGCATCTGAAGTTCAAGTATTAGCGGGTCAACGAACCGTCATCAAATTCAATTCCAAAGCTGATATTTGGTCTCTCGGATGTATACTTTACAATATGGTTTACGGCAGGCCCCCATTTCATCAGTTTCCCACATTAATTGCGAAAGCACAAGCAATAATTGACCCAAATTACAGAATCCACTATCCTCCAGTGAATGATAAGTACCTGTTAGAGAGTATGCAGCTGTGCTTGCGTCATGACCCTACACAAAGGCCAAGTGCTGAAGAGCTCCTCAAACACCCTTACCTTTCACAAGAGGTTACTCCAGACAGTAGGAATAATAATAGTATTCAAATGCCTCAAACACCACTAAAGCAGCGACTCATATCACATATCATACGTCTCACACCAAGGCGCGCCGCCGTGGTCGACGAAGTGTTGAGGCAGCATGGATGCAGCACGAAGCAAACGAAAAACGAGCAACTAATCGACCTTTTATGAGAGCTTCGTTTATTATGTTACGAGTTTGATTAATAAACATCCTAAGAAAACCATGTGTAGTGTATGCTGATGGACAAGTGTTCAAAGAGTAGATTCATGTTTTATTTCTATGCTGCACTACATGTGATCAACTTCCATCGCGTCTACAGGATGCTGAGAGTCGATTACAGTTTGCACTTTGGCTTGGAGATTTGTTGTTTCAGCATGACTCATGCCATTAGAGGGACGAGATGATAGTGTGTTGAACGATATTCCCAAGCATTCGGCTATTGTTTTTGATTCGTCACGGCCTTGAGTCATACAAATCTCGCTGAGAAGCGACTCGTACCGGACTAGTGATTGCTTGATTTCTCGTGATGCGGCGGCAAGGTTCCTCAGTGTAAGAGCAGCTGTCAATCGGACACTGACACTTAAAGACGAGTGTAGCTCTTTGTCACTTGGTCTAGGGATATCTGTATAGATTCCATTGAAATCTAAACCGAGAGTGGCGTGCCTCATGATGGCTGTGAAAGCAGCATCAGGGGCATATCCAGGATGCTCTGGTGGCTTAATGGGTGGCTGAATAACGGTAGAACCTGTTGCGGCTAGTTGCTGAGCGCGTAACGCACATTGGTTCAACACTGTTGGGTTGCAATGGAAATCGTTAAGGTGTGTCAACAAAGAATACTTGGGTCGTTTTGTTTTGCAGCCAGGACCGAAACCGTCAGGCCCAGACCATAAGCAATTCGACGTGGAGTCTGCAGGTAACGGGTTTATGTGCTCTTCAAATACATGAGAATAAACTTGCTTTGGTCCAATAAATGACTGCTTGCAATTATTCCACTCACATACATACGCGTGTTGTGGACTTGGCGGAGTGACAGCTGCCTGAGTTAAGACCTTAACTTCTGCCCTAACTGGTTGCTGTTGTTGCTGAACTATGGTTATTTGAGGTCGAGCTTGGATTTGTGCAGTCGAGATAATGGGCGGTCTGGGGTGTATTTGGATATGTACTGGTAATTGCGGCGTTACCTGAGTTTGAGTTTGAGTTTGAGTTTGAGGCGTAACCTGTGGTTGAGTTTTTAACTGAGGTAGGGATGAAGCGTCTGATTGAGGTTGTGTTTGAGGCTGAGATTGAGTTTGGATCTGCGGTTGAATTTGGGAGTGGTTAGTCTTTTGTGTAACCATTGTCACGTGAGGTTGCACTCTGATTAAAATTTGACCATTGTGAGGGATTCCATTTTGAATGATGGGCCTCGCATGGTGCAAATTTCCATTTCCATTAATTTCACATTCGTCTTCGTCGTGCTCAACATCATCTTCGAAGAGATAGTCCGTAGTGTCTGGTTCATCAATTAGTTTAATCCTTGCAAATGCGGCTAGAGTAAAGTGTTCTCTTGCATCGAAATTCAAATAATTGATCAATAATTTGATGAGATGCTTTTTATCGCCTTCAATTAAGCTAGGTTGGTATTCGGATATACGATGACAACACTCCATCGCGGCCAAAAACAATGGAACATCGTGTTGGCAGGTCACGAGTTGCTCGAGACGCTGAATGAATCGTCGTTCCGATAAAGCAGATGCGATCGATTGATAGACTTGCCGGTGGGATGTCTTGAGTATTTTGGAGATAATCTCGAGACATCTATTGACCACGTGTATGTATGCGTTATCTTGCATCACAGAGTTCATGCAATATTCGTGGATTGAGTCAACGAGAAATTGGTCATCGGTGTCATTCGTTCTAATTGCTACTTTTGATAATTTAGGTGAGATGTTGGCCAGAATATCCAGGGCTATATCTTTGTAATGAACATCTTCACTAAAAAGTAGTAACGAAATGAATTTGAGCAATCGGCTCGACGCGGTAAACTTTTGACCATTCTCAACTTTGCCAAAAGCGAATGAGATCTGGCGCAACAGCTCAGCAGCATGCTTTATCCTATTATAGAGTTTTGCATGCAGCAGTAGATCTGTGAACTCAGTGAGCTGATCGAATTGCATATATTTGAATAATATTTCGGGCGGTAGGGTGCATAATTGATAGATTTTGTATCTAGGTCCGTCGGTGGATGGGAAATATTTTAACCAGAATTTGCAATAGCAATAACAAATGTCACTCTTGGGCTTTTGCTTCAGATCGTGGCAAACGCACACGAACACACGAAGACTGTCGCAAACAGCATCGACTAGCGGATAGTCACGTGACCAGTTCAATTGGTCATCGTTAGCTAGAAGGCTTGCGATATGTAAGGCAAAGTCGACTTCGTTGGGCAATCCACTGCGTAAGGAGCACACGAGTTTGTGGAGCCGGTGACGATGCATTATGTCGGCTCTGATAGGTGTGTGTCAATCAGATGAATGGAAGTAGGGGTCGATAGGACGCTAGCGTGCACCTAATGAAATCTAGAAATACATCCACGTCGTGCTCGTGATACACAACTTAATTCGTGATTTCTACACTAAACATGAAGACGCTCAGACGTCGCAACACCGGGACGGCGGCCACAACACACACTCACAGAGCCAAGGTTCAGTGCAGCTTCGGTTGTTTCGAGCGCCAGATTTGTATGTGCGTCATCGGTGCTGCCCTCTAGCGACGCGCGGGGCAAAATATAAGATGTTCATCTGTTCAAACTTAACGACCTATCGGAGTGCTGGTTGTTGCATTTAGTCGTCATCATTTTTCACATGAAAATGTGCTTCATTATCACGTGTGCCAATATTTAACGCTGTTTTGTGTGTTTACAATAACCGCCCGTAAGCTAGCGAAACAACCGACACTTTGACCACAAACTTTCGATGCGAAAGTTTAGCAGACGAACTTTGTGATGGCTAGTTTTAGCGCCAAATTTGAACAGACAAAAGCTTTCGAATATTAGCAGCTGATCGCGCGTTCGCCGCTGCTGAATCATCAAGCATTGGTCGCGCTGAAGCATCATAATTTCCTGTGTCGGTGTTCCAATCAGATTACGATAACAATTACACATTTAGACCCCAAAAAGTGCTCAACAATTCAACAACTATTGCATAGCCTATTGTTTCGTCCGACACAAAACGCCGCGCACCCACGCACACACACAAACACACGTACACACAATGATTACCGATTACCAGTTGGCCTTCTTTGTGAACATCCTCGGAGTGATATTGTTCATTCTCGTAGTGTTCTATCACTACTTATCGGCCCAACAACATTGAGGCGCCGACAACACTTTGACCGACAGCTTACACATGCAACATGACAACATCAACAACGGCTGATTTAGAGGAGCAAGAGCGCATATTTTACGATCACATACGCGAATATCTCATTTCTTTTACAATATTGATTGTGCTGTATCAGATTGCTTATTCATTAATATCCACATTTAGTCGGCCGCGAGATGAGTTGGGTGACGACGACACGCTCGTGTATCGAGTCTCAACATGGTTGTGTACGTTCACATTGGCCATATCAATTGGAGCAGCATTATTGTTACCATTTTCCCTTGTTATCAGTTGCTTGACACCTGAGTGGGCTGCCCTAACATCGTCATTATTGTGCGGCCTTTGGAATTATGTGTTCCTATTCTCGAACATGTCACTGTTTGTCATATTGCCCTTTGCGTATTTCTTCACCGAATCGGAAGGATTCTCTGGCTCACAGCGTGGAATTATGGCACGTTTGAGAGAAACACTAGTTCTTCTTATACTATTGTCCATCTTAGTGTTAGGCCTAACATATATTGTTTGCTGTTGCATCGGCTGTCAGTCATTAACAGTTTGGCAATACTTGCCATTCCTCTACTCATGTATGTCATTCATAGGAGTTTTGCTGCTGTTATTATGTACACCGCGAGGGATTACTCATTTGTTCACTTTGCTCGCCCAGATGGATACTATCAAGTCTAGAAATACAAACTATGCATTCGCAATGATTGTACTTCTAGCATTAACCTTGTCGGCCTTGTTGCTAGTATTTCTAAACGTTTTAGAGCTATTACTGGGCTATAAAACATTACCAATGGCTGCCATTACGCCAACATTTGAACAGATCAAGATATTATCTCGGCGCGGACCGTTAGGTGCCAGTCTCGAGACCGTCCTTATACTTTATCTATGGTGTGCATCATTAGTGGGTCTCTATAATTTGCCCCTTTTAAGCTGTCTTCGTCCGCGTCCACATAACACTTCATTCAATGGAGTGATTGGCAATTGTACCGTACTTTGCCTACTTAGTTCAGGATTGTTGTTGTTATTCGCGCCGATAGAGCGATAGAGCGACGAACCCATCGACCCGTAGTCCCGTAGATCCATAGACCCATAGACCCATAGACCTCAAGGCTCATAGACCGATAGAGTGATGACGGCGGCTCATTACCACCCTTGGCAGAACGAACACTCGCCCGTACTGATTGGCTCAAGACAACACTCTAATGTGTCATCGTTTTGTGTGATGCAACCATGTTGTTGTTGGTCCCGAGGACCCTATCTTCTTATGATAATTCCCTACACACAGTTTCATTAGAGTGCGTGTCAACAAACAGCCGTGTGCGTCGGAGGAGACACACACTGTCGTTGCACACATCAAGTAATTCTTCAGTGTCATCTATCATAACAATAATAATAATACTGCTTTGTGGATTTCACTACACACACACACACACACACACCCTCAACTCAAGCATTAAAGAGAAACGCGCCCAACGCAAGGCAAAAGTTCATGTTGGCGAGAGAAAGGAAAAAAAGAGCATCGACTCCATTTGATGTCTGTTGTTATTTTTTGTCTTACACTTTGCACTTGTGTACTAGCCAGCTAACTCTCTTGCTTTCCATGTTTTGTTTAGTTTAATCAATGTTATCGATGCTCTCAATACTCACGCACACACTTCTTGTCCACAATCTAGTGGCCATATTGTCGCCACACGCTCACATACACTTGCTCGTCGTTGCATAAGTGGTCCCCCAAACATACGCAAGCACACACTTATTAGCCTGGGGGCCTCAAACTGCACACGCTCACTCACTCACTACTGGCGTCAATCGTGAGCTACGTTGCTGTTTTCTCGCTGCAACGACGACTTTAACAAGCACGACAATCCAAAGTTACGACAATGATGCAAGCTAAGCTTTGTTACGGGCCTTCCGGTGCAACAAGGAGCATGCACATGCACACACTGATTACAAACTC
Organism: Fragariocoptes setiger; assembly: GCA_019968535.1. Classification (NCBI taxonomy): domain Eukaryota; kingdom Metazoa; phylum Arthropoda; class Arachnida; order Trombidiformes; family Phytoptidae; genus Fragariocoptes; species Fragariocoptes setiger. Next base: position 29,597 of record JAIFTH010000401.1, read on the forward strand.
GCGCTCTCACTACAATGTAGAATGGTAGTAGTATTTACAAGAGACTGCACTGTAGGGCACGGCAGTACATGTTGTACAATGTCACTGGCTTAAATATCTTGCAATGGCCCGCTTGCATCATACGATTTATGATCATGCACACACTGACGTGGTTGTTGTGCCTTGAGGCAAATGTCAACACGCAGTAAACTTTCAACTTATTCTACTTGTGTGCACATTGTATCGAGGCAAACAAACGTGTGTAATCAAGTCACGGACCATAAAGAAACATGCAAACAATAAGTGTATCGATTGGGCTGTAGATAACTTTTGGTCTATTATGGTTGCATTTGATTATGTAAAACATTGGCGTGTATGTCTCGCACAACAGCAGCAACATTGTGTGTGTGTGTGTGTGTGTGTGTGTGTGTGTGTGTGTGTGTGTGTGTGT
>JAIFTH010000402.1:0-30009 GCA_019968535.1 Fragariocoptes setiger
ACTCGACAATAAAGGACAGTTAGTTTTTAGTCTATGTAGCGTACACATCTTTACAACACACGCACAGCATACGGAAAGTGCTTGATCCGAAGCTAAAACTGCACTCGATCACGCCCAATACACGAACGAACGACTGTGCTTGTTTCCGAATATGTGTGCGCCTGTGTCGCTGTGTGTGAGTATGTGTGCGTTCAACACGACGATGCGAAAATGTGTTGATTGAAGAAAGCCGATGTTAGATTGGTGTTGTAATTAAAAAAAATACAGGTTTTCTTTTGAGCTTCGTACCCTAAAGCTTCTAAACGAATCTCAGAAATTCTAATTATTATTAAATACTATTATTGTTACATTATAATCTTGTCTTATTATTGGAACTACACCATTTAAAAATCATAACAACACTACGAGCTGAGTGTAACGCTAAGTGATAACGTTGTTCTTTTGCAACAAATCTTTCTGTCCAGGTCTTTAATCATATTTATCATAATTCTTGACCGATAATATTATCATAATAAAAATATCGATTGTTAACCATCGTCATCGTCACAGTGAATTTCGGGCGTGTTAGGCAATTTAGGATACAAACAGCGACAACAAATACATATTATCTACATATATCAATCGCGCGAACATGGATAGCAGAACCAAATGCCTGAAAAATGAGTCCATCAACAATAACACTAGAGCCACAGCGTATCGTGGAACCAAATCGCTTGATAGTGAAGAAATATTGTCTGCTCAGCAGCTAGAACAAGGTAAACGTGCCGATATCATTGAGCCGCGTGATAGAGGCTCTCGAATACTATTGCACAACGCATCATCAGACGGATCGGCGGCAGCAACCTCACCGCCTCGCCGAGAAAACGCTGCCTTTACAAAACGTGATAACAAAAGAAAAAAGAAACCAAGCGAGAGAAAAGTCTTGGCCAAGGACATACCTGGCCACATGGGTGATCGCGATCTTGAGATCACCCTCCACCACATAGAGCCGGAAAAGTACGGCCCAACGTCCAGCGCTAATAACAGTCGATCGGCAAACAATAACCACAATTCCAACAACAATAAGCATAACAACAACAAAAAGTCCTCAAACACCTCGAACAATCACTATGCCACACAACAAACCTCTATTGGAAACAGTAATAATAATATCAAAACTAAGAATACATCTTGGGCAGATCTTGTCAAGAAGAATCAAGTTGATGAGAATACACCGACAAACGCCACCACTACAACAACTACTAATAATACTACTACTACTAATGGACAGAAAGTCAATGGTAAACGCAATAACGCCGGGCCCAATAATTCTGCTGTAACATTTGCACACAATCCGCCTGTAGCACAAGATAAAATCACTTTTGGTTTCTTTGAAGACATATCTCAAGCCACACCTGGAGCGACTCATGCGAACCGTCCCAAGCAAAATTCGAAACCTAGTCTCAAGAGTGAGAACACTATCAACATAAAATTATCTCATGAGGATACCATGGATGCCAAAAGTTTCAATTATGACCATGTTCTTTCCTACGTAAACAAATGTAAGAAGATGCTTCTATCATTACAGATATAATATGACCATATGATGATGACATATGCTAATCTTATAACTTACACCTTCCACGTTTCACATAAAATCAATCCTTTACAGGTTGGGAGAATTGCGTTATTACATACAAGAAAAGCAACAGCACTCGGGTTGATAACCAAACTGCTTCCTAGAATACTATTCACACAAAAATCAAATTATTTCCTTACAACACGCCCACAATAAACAGGGGAGGAAGTGTCAATTTTCAAGATTTTTAACATAGGTGCGCAAAATTCAGTTTTTGGATCATCGATATTGTCAAGAAGATGGTATCGCAACTCATATTTTGATTTTTCAATATGATGGTTCTAGGAGCTATCATTCACCGTTGATAAAAAAAATCATTACGAAGAGAAGATTTGATCTATACAATTGCATGAGCATATAATCTGTTTGGAATTATTCATTTGATGCCTATTTTTATTTTGCATCAAGCTGTCGGTCTTGTTTGGCTCCCCCGTCATTGATATTATCACGATCGGTGCCACTACCATGTTGGAATGAAGCAAAGCTGCCTAACACAGGGTCCAGTACTCGATACAATATAGATGACCAAATGCAACCCCAAAAAAGATGACAATCAATGTATAAACTTGAAGGCCGGCACCAAGAATTTGTAATGGTAAGGTCATATGAATTCACCTCAATCAAATCGAATCAGTGATTGCTTATTGGCCCCAAAATGGTACGGAATCGAGCCGCTTAGTACTGTCTCTGGTATGACAATTGACCCTTATCTGAATGTATGCGCGTGGGCTTGTTGATTGTAATAAAGAATATAACAATAAAGCTACAAAACGTTATGATGAACGAAAATGGTGATATATACTTCTGTTCATATTTTAGCGCTTCAACCGGAGCGAATAGAATCATATCTCATCATTACTAATGACAAAAAACTTTTTCATACTAATTGCGTGGATAAGCAATGATTTTCATGTGATTTGTCAAAGGTTACGCGATGTGAGAAGTGTGAGACAGATTCTTCACCGATGCTAGGCATGTTTTTTTGGCTTTTATGTGTGTTATTTGAATCGATCGATATTTGATTCATGCACAAACAAAATTCTTAATACAACAACGGATGTTCGAATACAAATGGGGTTAAGGTTCATCGTAGCACTTGTCGCATACACGAACCGATGCATCTGCCCATCCACGTTCGGGCACAGGTTTGGTTCTCGACGAACACTCGGAGCAGAAACCACCACCACACCTACGGCAGTGGTGTATAGTAACTGTTTCATTGAATTTCCGTTTGCACAATCCACAGTTAGTTATCTGTGAATCTGGCATCCAGTATTCAGGGCGTGCGGATTCTTTGATTACACCCAAGGGATAGTCAATAGCTGTTTTAAGGGTGCTTTGTAATGCCTCACCAAGTTTGCGTGCTAAAAAGGCATCGCTGGTTGGCGACAAGCCTGCTCCCCCGTTGGTAAGGTGCTGAGATTGGTCATTGTTGTTGTGTTGATAGTTGGCGCTAACGCTATGCTTGAGCTCAGTGTTTGTCGTACGTGAATGATAATTTTGTTGGTGGGCGCTGTCAATATCCTCTTTTGGTGAACCGCTTGCACTGCTTGACTCAGTTTCATTTGCATTTGAGCGATCACTACTTGATGAATCTGTGCGACCATTGCTGATTGCAATATTGGTCGTGTCGCTACTACGGTGCTGATGATGTCCATTAGTAATATGAAACGCTGAGGATCGTAGTTGCCTGTTGCAGTTATTAATATTATTGTTCTTAGAATTATTTGAGAGTAAAAAGTGATTTTCTGGTGATGACGATATGTTATTGTTACAATTGTTGTCGTTATTAATGGATTGTTGGTTTTGCGGTGGTAATGGTGGTAGTGATGCGAGTGTAAGACCGCTTAGATGCCCCGAACTCTCGTAGCATCGATCACAGACCCTAACGCTTGTTTCACCCCAACCACGTTCAGGTACAGGCTTTGATTTGGAAGAGCAAGTGCTGCATAGACCATTGCCGCATAGACGACAGTGGTGTTTCTGATCGAATTGACCAAACTCATTCCCGCACAGAGCACAATGCAATATGCGTGAATTGGGCACCCAATAAGTGGGCGCTATTTGATCCGCTACCCATTCTGAAACCATTTTCGTTGGTTTAGCACTTATGCTAGTGACAGTCTCGGTGAAGTAACTAACACTGTCAAGAACTCGCTGTGCGGCATTCTGTGAGGCTTGCATTGAGTTTAACTCCTTTTGGAAACAGAGTAAAAATTTCAAGAACAAATAATTTTGATGAAAGATAAATAGTGAGAAAAATTGAAATCATTAGCGCAAAGTAAGCAATATATAAGACTGAAAATACGTATCATTGTAACCGTGAACATATCTGGACAGGAATATTATGAAAAAAAGTAACTGCTTTGACACTTACCCCTGGCCAAACATGTTTGATTTCAGTTCGTACAGATGAGTCGCACATATACTTTGACGGGTCTTTATTGCCAAACCAGTACTGGCGACTTCTGAATATAACACCACATCTTGAGCATTCGAGAACGTAACCAGCCCATGCATATTTGGCAAGACCAAGCCACGGTGATTCGGTCGAAGAGCAAGTCTTTGGCTTGACGATAACTTCGTCACCACGCTCGTAGCACGCACGGCAGTAAAGAACATGATTGTTGAATTGGTATTGGTATTTACATTTTTTATCTGTGTGATGGGGTTGACCGTCACGGTGATGGTTCATGGAATTAATGCAACGTGCGCTAATGAAGAGTAAAGATCAAAAAACAATTAAAAAATATTAGTATCTGTTGACGATTATCAATAGCATTCAATCAATTCGATGATACAGGCTTTTTCAAAATGCCAAACTTACTTGCACGAAAGACACACGGTGGAGCATGTTAGGTGTTGAGTTGAAAACATTGATGGTACTGTCTTCTCGATGTCACCATTGAATTTCTCATTGAGCACTCGTAACGTAGCGTAAACAACAGATACAGGTCGTGGTGTACGAGCAGACGAGTTTTTGATTTGTCGTTTGATACATTGCTTGAGCAAATCGAAGCTAGTCGGTCGTACAGGTGTCTGAATACCAACATATTCAATAGCTGAGAACGCCTCGGTGGTGAGACCAAGCGTCGTGAAACGACAACGTATTATACTTTCGCGAGTTTGATTAGCATCTGATGTGAGCGGTTCGGTGTCTCTTGTCTCATGAAAAATGATGACAACTGGTCCAGGATCAGATAGCACATAGCCTAAAGATTCATTTTGCATCTTTTGACAAGCATTTTTCAACTCTTTCGAGAAATGTTGAACATAAACACGAGACGCGTCACCGAGAAATGTAAACAGATTATCCTCGAGACGCTCAGATCTTGTGCGATAAATTACAATTTCCGATATGGCCAATACTTTCAATAAAAGTCTAGTGCGTCTTTGACAATTGGCTGACACACCTAATAATCCTTCTGTGTCGATGGTGATGACTTTACGCTTAGGATCATAGGCAGCCCAGATGCCAATGGTGCAAGAATCTTGTGTAGAGGATGTTTTGAATACTTCTTCATTGTTGAAGAAAGTATGATTTAACGTGAAAGATTTACCGTGCCCAATTGAACCAAATATAGACACTACTTTGACGAGAGAATGTGTCTGACATCCCAATTTGTTGGCAAACTCTTCAGCTGATGTACATTGAAGAAACTCATTCTCGTCAATAAGCAAGAACGATTTTGGAGGTCCGTCATCGTCGTCACCTCCATTGATAGCTGATGCTGACATTGAGTTAGGGGAAGGTTTAAAAGATCCGCTTGAGGAAGAAATCCTTAATATGGGATCTGGACTTGGTCCACTATAACTGTGAATATGTCGCTTTTAGTCGAAAATGATTCGACATTGATGATAAACAATATGGTTAATCGTCTGATAGTGGCAGTTTCATACTAAATTTGTTGCTTGTTTCGATATTAAAGATAAATCTTGTTCAACTTTCTATCTCTATTCATTTATTTATTTATTACAGTTTACACTCATTGGTTGGCGTTTCATCACGAAACGCACAGAAACAGAAAACAACAACAACGAACGTCCTTGCAACATTACATAGTGTTGCTCGATAGTTGACTACATGGTAATGTTCTACGTACGCTCCACAATGTTATGATAGTGTGAGTGTGTTAAATTTATTTTTGCACTACTGTTCGGTGGTACGTTTATATTTTTATTCGGATTGCTATCCCTATGAAATAGCAGCCTTGTGAGCTTGATGGTGTTTCCATGAATTGTGTTAAAAATAACAGGGCAATATCCTGAAACGAGTAATGTGAGAAAAAGGACAAAATTTGCTGCCAGCTGAGAGCTAGCGTACTTCAAGTTCTAGGCCACGAATACTTGAACATAGCACACACAGCGTGAAATATCTCTGCGTACATCTTTTTAGGGACACCTTGAACGTGTGCCTGAGTGTGTGCTCATGTAAGCGTGTGTGTGTGTGTGTCAAAGCTTTCACTCTCTTTCTCAAGCTGCTGCTGTATCTATGGGTCTGATAGCTGTTGTAATGCACAATGCATTTTAGCAGAACTGTGTGTGTGCTTTTGTCTGTGTGTGAGTGAGTGCGTGCGTCAGAACTGGCTGGATGGATGAATGGCTGGCTAGCACATACGTACAGGCGCAGTTTACACTAACGTAGCACTACCATTGCCTAGTGCGTCTTACAATATTATCTGTTATTAATGGTGGCAAAAAATATATTTGCTTGCTGTTGTTCTTTCGCACAATCGTACGCACTTTGATGTTCTGATTAAATTGGATCGCAAAGATCGAGTTCAAGTTCAATGTTGTTCATTTGTTTTATAAATGAAATTATTCAATATCTATTGATCCGAGTACACGCACACAAGCAAAAACATATACCATAATCAGAGCTATCGATAATCATCGATGATAGAAATCTTCAATGTCTATCAGAATTATTGCACACACTGAACTTGCTGTCCTAGACGCGTTAGATCAATATTTGCTCATAAATGTTCTAAGCACAGCTGGCTGGTAAGGCGTGGTGTATTTTATAGTTGTTGATTATTTTTTGTTATTGTTTTTGCCGATGTTATTCTTAGTGGTGAGCGACGACAACGAGTGACGTTTGACAACTCTCTCGCTGTCAGTAGAAACAGTCGTTGTTGTTGTTGGCTCGTCAGCAATGATGAAACTACCGACGGCAGCAATCGAGAAACAAAGCTATGCCGCACAAAGCGAATGACTAAGTGAGTAAGTTTATTTTTGATACCAAATGCAGCTTGTCTCTTGCAAGTATCGGTCTATTCCATTATCAGAAGGGCCATTAAACGAGGCATTGCGTCTGAGGTGCATTGCGTAGTAGTGGCAAGTTTTGGTTGTGTAGTTGGGTGATGCTGCTGCTGTTGCTGTTGCTGCTGCATTGCACGACTCACTTTCATGATTAGACACCACATGAACATGCGATTACTAACAAGCAACAACAAGGATTGTATAGGTGCATGCCGAGAGCAGGTGAAGTGGATCGTGTGTAAAGCTCTCATGAGAGTGCGTCGGTCGTGCCATATTATCACGAGTACGACATTCGACGCACTAACTGTCAAAATAATATTACTTCATTCAACAAGACATTGAATATACATCGACATTCAACATCCAGTGTACACGAATATACATCGACAGACATTGGTGTTTGCATAGGCTCTCGAGGTATTCTACAACGATTGATCATATGTTAATGATGATGATGAGGCTAAAATATCGAATATCGAATATTGCGGTCAAACAGGATGCTTGATGCAATAGCGATCACGCTGTATGATGCTGTATCACATAAGTTGAAGTATAAGCATTCAATGGACAATCGATGCAATATGGCACAATATTGACATCATTGAACGGACCACACATTGGATATGATATGATATTGATAATGACATTGAGATGCAATGATGCTCGTCGAAATAAGTGTTTAAATCTCGGGTACTGCAAGACAGTTACTTGCATTGTTCGGAAGACTTGTTTGGAACGAAAACGAACGACGATGAACGATCGTTGTCGTTGTCGTCGACCAAGATCATTAGCTCAGGCTGAAAAGTAAACAATCATCGTGAACACAGTGTATCTTGGCGCACTTGGAGTAAGGTGACCGACTTACTTAGTTCAAACATTACACTTGACAAGAGACAAGTGTAAACTGATCTAAATAATAGTAAAAAACAGACTCACACCGTCACTTCAACTTTCGGCACTCATCGAACAAATGTTTTCTCTTATTTTTATCATTATTAAAGTTTTAGTTCCATTGTTGTCTGCATGCTCAGATGGCTCAAAAGTGTAACTATGTAAACAAACAATTTTTTCATTCTTCAAAATCATGTCACACCAAAACTTGTCTTCCAAAAATACCACACAAGATACCAATGTCAATGTCAGTGTCGCTGTCAATTTCTGAGAAGGATCTTGCGAAAGAGAGAGAGAGAGAGAGAGAGAGAGAGAGAGAGAGAGAGAGAGAGAGAGAGAGAATTTCATTCAATTCATTAACGTAGGCATAATTTTCATCGTCGATACATTATTGTAATCTTGCCGACTTTATGACCGACTTATAACGATAACGATAGCGACCGCGGCGCAACTGCAGCAGCGGCGACTATGACAACAACAATGAAGAGATTATTTGATTATCATTTCATGGCTAATGACATCATGGCTAGTAATAATACAGACATTGTCTATCAATATACAAATGAGACACACAAATACAATTGTTGTTATTTATAGTTTGTTTCACTCTTATTTTATTCTAATACTATTAATATTTATACAAGTATGGAAATCTAATCATCATCATTAGTCGTGCCATGAAGCTAAATATATGTCGCAGTCTACTAGTGTCAAGCGATAGCTATTGAGTGACTATTGAGAGTGCGTACACCAGGTGGAGCTAGTATCTCTACACACTGCACACAAACTCTAACGGATCGCACTGTGTTAACTGTTATAACGGTTCATGGCGGCTAGCACTGTTATTGCTATTGCTCCTACTATTGATCGGAACAGGTTGACGAGCTAGCGATTGTGCAACAGCAACGCCGGTAACCGCATACGTTCGTTGTCGGGGGGATCCACCACCAATTGTGTGGTGAGCTCCGCCCAATTTCTTTGAGCTTCAGGCTCCTTAGCTTGTCTGTAGTCACTCCAGAGTTGACTACATTACAGGATTGATGTGTCTAAGTAACTGAACTGTGAGCGAGTGAACGAGTTGATGTCACAAACACACTGTTAGAACAAATTGAATAGTTGTTTGTGTGTTAAAAGTTTGATGCAAATTCAAGGCCTAGGTCAGTTGTTGACAAGTTGTCATAGAGTCAACACACATATCTTGCATCTTGGGATCTTCCTAGAAAGGTCTTTCTCAAAAGTCTATCCATCTTTGCAACAAGAAAGTCTACAACGACATCAGCAGATGCATCAAAGTTAACGGTCACGATTCCGCGCGCTTTCATCTGGCCGTACACATAAGTGGTATATGTGTGCGCCGATTTAATTACACACAATTCGACAACAGCAATCAATTTGATACTTTCTGAAATTTACTGTGTGCACAATTTGTCAAGACACCGCCAGATTGACGCTTCAGGCAACCTGTCGATTCAATAGTGGGCAATGCCAATTCGTCGGAAAGTTAGCACGAATATTGTGAATTCAGCAACATTATACACATCTTCGAAGCATCTTCGAGGGTACCTGTAAGCATCTGCATCCGTAAAATACTGTCAACAATATAACGATACAACAATCATCGCCGTCGTCGTCGAGACATTGGACGATCGAGACGTTCCAAATTAAGCTTGCAAGCAAACAAGTAAAGTACAAAGTCAGAGAAACAATAATCATTCGAGCGACTAACTTGATGCCCGTCAACTTCAACATCATCATTAACATTAGTATCAGTATTGAAGTACTTAAGGTGAGTTTTTTGCGTGCTTGAATTTTATTTTATTGCAACGCCATTTTAATGCAATTATTGATACGAAATGTGAAAACAGTATAGTATATTGAGTCTTCCGGTTCGGTTAGACAACGCACACGTACGTCAACATCGGCGCCGCACGTTAGCACAGTATTTTAGTGGAGTTTTTCTCAGTTGCTGATCCGTTGTTGGCGTGACTATCGGCAACTGCGTGCCTATCTGTCTTTATGTTGCGGGCCACCTTGACTCCTCTCTTGCGCCGACATCGACTACCTTAACATCAACGTCAACGTCAGCCACAACGAGAAGACATCAAGCGCAAACTTCCTCTACAAAGCTCAAACTTCCAACAGGGAGGTCTCGCAGCAATCTTTGTGAGTGCGTGTGTGCAAAGAATCTCTCACACTACATTACTCACAAGCACAATATTGCACACAAGTGAAGCTTTATTATTTTCATTTGTTAATTGCTTGAGTTGTGGAGTTTACTGTGTGTCTGTTTTTTTATTACTTTATCAAGTTACCTGCCTACTGCCTGTTTCTATTATTTGATTCTTGTCGCACCATCATAAAGTCATGAAGAAAGGCCAAAAAACCCACACACATACGCAGTCTATTATAGATATTGTGTCAATATTTGGCACCAAATCAATATTGACAATTTTGTTGTTTTATTTCACGATGAATCTTAACACAAGACTTCACAGTCGAATTTCCACCTTATGACCAGGCATCGTGTAATGTTGGCCAACTAATTGCATGCTTGCTTAATGTCTGCTATGCTATTTCAAGACTTTTGTCACACTAAATTTAAAGTTTGTCTTTACTCGTGAAACATAATGTCCATCGCGTGATCAATGGTCTTTAGAAGTTCAATACAAAAACAACAATAAGGTCTATGACCGAATAGTATTTATGATGACCACAGGTACCGCCATCATATTGTGATTGATACTATTACTGTCACTATTGTCAAGGCCGTCTGCTGTCGCTATGTCGATGATGGCAACCAGCGTGAACTAATATGAGAATTTTCAAGGTCAACGTCATTGCCACCTGTAAATGATGATGTTTTGGAGATGATTATTGTTATTATTATCACTATTACTGCTATTACGTCAGTTTGTCAGCATCAAAATCACGATATGCTTGTAACTATTAACCGAACGAGATTGTTGACAGCCGGCAACTGACTGAAAGCACACATGAAATGATATTCACATTGACATTAGCCATGGATTTTGTTTCAGCATGAACTAACACGTTAATGAGCAAGCTGATGCTGATAAGCTGCGAAGGTGCAGCGCCGGGCATTTGTTCCTACAGCTATTCAGGCTGGTTTTCGCCAATAATGATAATTTAGCACGCGTGTTGTGACACAATTGAGCTCAGCATTGACCACTGACAATAAGCATAGCAGCTTCACGCTTCAGTCCACAGCAATGCATGATGCAAGAAATAACAAGCCTCGACATAACGTGAGAACGTTGAATGTTAATTAAAGCGTTTCACTGTTTGCTGTTGCTCAGTTTGTTTGTTTATTCCTTCAACGATTAGTTCAGTGGTAACTATTAGTGCTTCGTCTGCTCATTTGTCTAGTCGACTTTGTTCGATTGTGAGCAACTAAGCCAAACATAACCGCTTTTAATTTCAACTCTTGTCATTATTATTATTTTTATTATTATTCAATTGCTAGCCCTACTACTATTGAGAGAAAATTCTTTCGTGAATTCGTCGTCCTGATTTTTTTCTTGCTGTGTTTTGTGCAAGCAAGTTGCTCATCCACCGTGAGCTCACATCAAATGAACAGTTGCAGTTGGCAGTGATTACACTTGCATAGAAAGTTGTTGTTGTTGATGTCCAATACATGTGTTCAACATCAATTGATGCCGCCAGACGTTGTTGATGTTGAACAACAGCTAACTATATTAAGCTAGTTGTGCACACCTACGATTTTACACACACAAGTGTTACACAAAAATAATGTGAAAAATAATGATCTGAGGTCTCGCTATTCGACTAACTTGTTTTTGTTGCAGTCACACTGGTTGCTGTCATTGCTATGAGTCCATTGGATTATGTTAGGTAAGGCAACGAGCTTTAGGTCAATGGAGCAATAGAACACAGCGCAACGGTACACGACAACATACCATTGTTAGTGTTACATAGAGTTGAACCTGTTGTATGTTGAGAGGACTAACTTGCACCAACTGGATGCCCACCCGCCCGCCTGCTCGCTCGCTTGCTCAGCTGTCATAATCACAACGAGAGAGTGCATCGAGAGGGAAAGAAATGAAACATGAGAAGCAACCAGCAACAGGCTATGTTCATTTGTGCTTTTTCAAAGCACAAGTGAGTTTTCAAAGTACGCTCAAATCGTTGCAAATTGGACGTTCAAATTCATGACTCGTGTGTCGTTGTCACTGTATCATGTCTCATGTCAATTTAGTCACGATCACTGGCGCGACTGCGGCCACGACGACGATCACAAAATCTGGCCATCTTGTTGTGAAGATCAAGCGAGAACGGACGTGAGAATTTCTTTCTTCTTTCTTGTCACTGTGCTCACAAGAATAGACGAAAGAAAAATACTTTCAGCTGTCCTTAGTTTTTTTCTTTTATTCTTTCTTTATTTTGACTTCTTTTCATAGTTCAATTCTTCGCATGATTCAATTCAAATTTGAACTCAAGCTCAATTGATCTCTCAATATTGGAAATTATTCAGCATTGAAATCTTAACAAGTCCTAGACCGTAATCTTATACCAACCGTCGACCATGATCACAATCGTATGGGCGCGCTTGCACATTGTTTACCGAACATCTATGCAGATGAAATATGAATACAAATAGACGGACAGAGACAGTTGCTTTGACAGTGCTGTCTTCTTGGCTGGGCTACCAACCAGGCAACCAGGCAGACGTCGTTATCGCTAACGACGAGAATCATAGAGCATATTGTCAGCTGACAGAAATCAAGTCGAGTCAATGAATGTCAATGCAGCTGCTGCTACCGATAGTCCACTGAATTCTCTACTAACTCGACACTGTCAGCTCTGAAGCAGCATCGACGATACACACAAAAGTGAAGATGTTAATTTAGTTTGCGAGCTCGACTCGACGATTGATGACTTGGTAAGATTTTAGATTTCCAAATTGATTCACTTGACTTTACCGGATTTAATGCACACTCGCATCTAACGACACGAACCTCAATCGTTTGACTGCAGTAAATCAAGACATCACCAATGGCATTGGCATCGACATCGACATGTGCACATTTAGCTGCACCTGGGCCTGCACTTGCGTCCACAGCTGCTATCACATCATTCACAGTAGTACATGTAAAGCAGATTGACTAGCAGAGAGCAATAAAATTCGCCAAGATTTCCGTTCGAAAACAGAAAATCCTATGCGCATTAAACATTTTATGTGAGGATGTTTGATGCTTGAATCTGTTGGATTATTTTGTGTGTGTGAGTGTGTGCACAAGTGCGATATACATAAGTAACATGGCGCATGATCCACGACATACACACACACACACACACACACTGCTGTGATTGACCTTTGCTGCTAGCTTGGCGCGCTTTTCCATCACACTGCTGTGATTTTAATTGCGCGACATCGTGCACAGGTGTCGACATATTGGCTGTCAACTTGGCTTTCGTCGGCTGACGTTTTGCTTAAGTTTTGGCCATGACGGCGATGGCAAACATGTTCTCTGTTTGATTTTGTTTCGCTCAGACCACAACGCAGGGCAAACCACAGCAAGGTCTCAGCGAGAAACTCGCTCCGTTTGAAGATTTCGCTAGGGGCACGCCGACTAAACGATTGCAGAGCGCATCTTGTAGGTATATCTTCTTTTTATTCTTTCTCTTTTTCACCTTGCTCTGAATTGATCGGCAGCTTGTTATGAATTAAATTCAATACGTGCTACTAACCTGCGTGCATCTGTTTAGGGTTTAGGTGCCCAATAGAGCAATCGAGCAATCGAGCGATCGTGTAATAGCAATAATGGTGCTATGGCAATGGCAATAGTTTTGGCAAGTGTCGTTGTTGGTGTTGAAAGCACCAAATTGATTGCTGCTCTCAATCTAACTCTGTCTGTAAATCAATCATAAAATATGCATCTTGTTGTGCTCGTCTTATACATTTCTCGTTGGAGAATATTTTTGCCTCGACTGACTTCACTAGCAGTCAATCTAAAGGCTAAACCAAAGCTAAGATTTAAACAACACCAGAACTTGGCAGCCTAAAGGTGTGAGGGCAATTAAAGTGTTTGCCTCTTACGTACTACGATTGTATGATGTCGTCAACGTTGTCTTCGTCGCCTTGGACGATATTGCAGCTTTTTTTTCTCACCTGCTGTTGCATTTCTCTCACTTCGTGTAACTTACGTGAGTGAAACCACCCAAAGTGGATTCCAGTGAGCTATGGAATAATCAATTCAAGTGCACAGTAATGGTGGAGGTTTTAATGAGGCGTGAAATAACACGTGACCGTTTATTTTAAGCAGTTACATATTAAAAAAGGTTTCCGTGCGGCAATTAAATATAATCTATCGTTTCATCAGCGTCAGCTGTCGTTAAAAGTCTAGTGTTGTCATTTATCGTCGAACGTTGTCAATCTCGTTGACATCACGAGCACAAGGCGTACTTATGATTTACAATGAGTGTGATTGAATGCACGCTAGAACAAGCACAGACAAAGAAAGAATTAGGCGCTAAAAAGAAAGACAAATGTTGAAATATTGAGTTCACTTACAGCTTACAGAGATATTCCAACAACTTGTAGCAGTTCATACTTGTACAACTGGTGAGCTCGTAGGTTACATGAACAAGCGTCGAGCAAGCAATGATATGAAGCACAAAGTTGTGAAAGATTCACCATCGCCCAATGGTTGAAAATGAATGGGTCCTTCATAACAATGTTCAATTTGATATAAACTAATTTTATCTGAAGCTGATAAGAATAAACTATCATCCACTGTTCAGCAGTCGTACATAGACTAATAACAATCAACAAACCAATGAATTACGACGTAACAAGTTGCACGAAGCAATATGAAGATAAGCAAGTAAGTTTTGTTTGAGTTTAAGCTCACCTTAGTTGCTACCTGTTTGTTAGAAAGTACATTGTGTGTTGTAAAGCAAAAGTAGAAGTAACTTGTTCTCTCTGGTTAATACTCAACCAGAATGGATATCTATGAATGAAAGTCTCAATGTTAATTTGTCATTAAGTGAAAGAAGAATTGTTGAAATAGCATCTTTAATGGATATTGTTTCTATCAAGAAGAGTTTCATTCTCGAAAAGGTCGATGTACTGCAGTAGTCGATGAGATTGTGATCTAGAAATCTACCAAAAACGAAATGACGAAATTTATCGTCCAAATGCTTTCGAATGCGTTGCAGCAGCAGCAGCAGTAGCAGCATGGACAAGTCTTAGATAACAAAAGAATTTGTTCGCCCACGGCATGACGCCAATTCAGAAGAAGCTTCCGAAGATAGAACGAGAGAACTACGTGATTACGTTTTAGTTTGATCTCAACACTGAGCTGAGTACATCTCATTAGCGATATTGCTCGATGCTCACTCACTGATTCACTGAATCATTGATTCACAACACTGACTTGGCCACAACATTCAACAAATACTGAATGCTCTAATGTTTGTGTGAATGGAGCCAACTAATTTGTATCTTTGTTGCTTTAAACATTTATTTAACTCTCTTCTGAGAATCTTTCTCCACTGTGAGCCTTATCTATTGAATAGATAATTGCTCGATGCGAATGCAATCTAATCTCATTATTAGATTCAGTAGCATCAACAGCAGCACTAGCAACAGACCGCCTACGTGTTGACATTCAGTGAGTGAGTAAAATCTTAGCATAGTATTGTCCATTGCAAGTGCTGCTGCATTCGACGTCAAATAGTTCGACGTCCGAATAGCTCCTTAGCTACAAGCTCATAGCTACAGAGGGATCGCGACGATCTTACGATGGTGCAACAATTTGTGACTTGTAGTTTCATGTGAAAAAATTTCCTTACAATATTTGCTGACTCATATTCTCTCTTCATTATTCATTTTTTTACTCCGACTAATGTCATTTCCGGTCTCGTTTACCCTCGTCGGTTCATCATCATTATCAACATCATCATCACCAACGAAGTATCTGGATGGCTAAATAGACCTTAACCGAACAAGGTTGGACTACACACATCATAGACGAACAAAAAGCCGAAAGGTGGACAACGACGACTGCACGCACCATAAATGACCATATAACAACTGAACACCAATGGCTCAAGAATAGATTGATTGTTACCAGTCGATTAAGAGTGACATTTTTTTGCAGTCAGGCATCCTTTTTCCTGCCAACTAATTCGAAAAATGTTCAAACGTAATCAGTGCATGCCATACTGGCTGAGCCATCGGCAAACTGACATCGGAGTTACAAACGAAGATATAAAACGAATAAGTGTAGTGAGTAGACATGTCTGTTGCTCATATGCTACTTGTTGTTGCTGTTGTTCTAGGCACGTTTTTGTCGTCGTCACCTTGGGCGCTGCCGATCCTTTGGCGCCCACACAGTTGACGTTGCTGCTCGATGATGATGTGAAACGCATGCTGTTTGCTAGTCAAATGCAGCCACAACTATCATTACACATGCAAACACAAATACAAATGAGCCAATTATCGGCTCTGTTCGCATCGGTGATCAGCAGCAACAACAGGTTGCAGGCAGCGTCGTCGTTGACGGAACACCGTTTGACTAACGGTGTCGTTTGGACAACATGTGTCAGTACTGTGAAACAGATCACCATCAACTTCGTTGTCATTGTCGATAGATTTAGATGGGCCATCGTCGTGACTGATGTCATTGTGCTGCTGCTGTTGGTTACATTCAATTGTCAACATTTTATTGCCATTCAAGTTGTAGTTTTGGCCGGCATTGATAAACGCGGACCACGACAATGGAAGCTCATCATGACAACGACGACACCAACAACTGGACAACGACGAGAAATCAATTCAATGTTCACCATGTTCTTTAAAGTCTATTATATATGTTCTTCTTCCTTTTGTAACAACATTCAACATCATATCAGTGACAACAGCAACAGCACTAGCAACATGCTCTGGCCAATGAATAGAGACAACAATGGCTGCAACTGTACAAGTAGTCAATATAGTTGGTGTCGGTGTTGTCATTTTAGTGGTGAATGCAAATCAAATAGTGGTGATGTCAGTTATGCTGATCAAATCAAGCACAAATGCAAATACAAATGCAGCCAACAACAACAACAACAATTGCTCTACAAATGTTGCTCTACAGTTGAGTTTACACAAAAAGAGCAGCAGAAGCGGCAACAAAAAGACAACACCAAACACTGCTCAAGCTCAATCTCAAGCGCAAACTTGCTGCCCGCAACAGAGGAAGGCGAAGAAGAAGATCAAACGAATGCTAACGACTACAAGACGCCAATAACATTAACAGCAACGACAATCAAACTGCGGACGTCGATAATTAGCATTGACAAGCATTACTTTGGCAACAACAGCAACAGTAATAGCAATAACCGTGAGCTAAAAGGAGGTGAACAAAAGTCAATTGACTACGACAAGCACAACAGCAACAACAAAACAGATCATTCGAGAGGAAAAGAGAGAAAAAGAGCAAAAAATAAATCACGGAGGTCGCATTGGAGCAACGCTTTTCCGATTGCTATACAACCTGTCAAAGTTAATCAGCACGCTAAGCTAACAAGAGCAAGCACAACGAGAAGTCAGCAACAAGAAGAAAAGTTAGCTTTGATCGACAGCATTGAGAAACAACGGTTATGGCACCAAGCAGTACGAAACTTTAAAGCCACCGCCGTCGCCACCACCACCACTACCAATAATAGGAATAACAGCAACAATTGTTCAGCAGCCAACAGACTCATGGCATTATTGACATTGCTCACGGTATGTATCGTTAACGACGAGTCACGTTATGTTGTTCGTGTGCAGAACTTATTATTATTATTATTAGAGTTATTTATTTTAGTTATTCATAGTTGACAAGGCTTCATTGTGGCTTCACGGCATTATGATATCGTGTTGTTCGAAACATGATGAGCAGCATGCTGGTCACTGTCGAACGATGATGATGAGTATGCAAATTGCCAGCTTGATGAAATGAATTCAACTGCTCGGCCACCGCTTGCCGCTGACACAATTACACATGCTTCGAATGTGAATGCGTCGACTTCTTGTAGTCATGTTCACGACGATAACAAGTGCAACTAGTCACGTTCATACATTCATTGCATGTCCATCAGCTACGAATGGATTTAATGTCAATAAGTCGATCACCAGGGCGCCACCGTTAGACAAAATAAATCCACGAAACGATGCTCAGCAAAGTTTGCACAAGATCTCGTAACATTCGATCAATCAGTCTGTAGCCTGTGGCCAGTCTGCTTGCTCCTGTTAAATATTATAATTATGTTGGTCGTGAATGAACACACCATAATGAGTAAGCCAGCTCGGCTAGCACTGTGAAGCTGAATTCAATCGTCACGTTCACTAGACTGAAATATAATAGGGGAAAATCTATTTATCATTCTAATTTATTCATAACTTCTGTTCTATTGGCTAACATTTTGTTCTGTCTCTTTCTCTTCATTGAACGACGTCTGGCTGAAAACGGCGACGACGACAACCATGACGAAATCACAGCTCATGCTCATGACGATGACCAATCACTCATCAGCCGTTCCGGATCGAAGGTCAAAGTTTGGTTAGTTATCGATTATTTATTGGCTAATATTTGGAAAAAAAATTCATTGATAACCTCCCACGCTTTTTGTTAACTAATCTTCGTCATTTTTCTCCATTCAACTTACATTGAACATTCATTGTAAACTAATCTTTCTAATTGGAATAGCCTTTGGCAAGAATCACCACAAGCACTTTTGGCTCAACAACAACAACAGCGACAGTAACAACAATGCTGTTCACGAAACAGCGCGAAATCTATCGACAATGACGCCATCTGATGTAAAAACTAAGCACCACCAAGGGTATAGTCAGCCTGTGGCAGCAGGCACTAAAACCACTCATCACATGTATGCAACTCAATCCGGTATGCGACGATTCGGTCAAGTGGCTACAGTGGCGCCAATATTCTCTACGAATGACGTAACAACATTGTTCCGAAACAATCATCGCACCACTCAAATAAGCCATGCAAACGAGACATCCAAATCTAGACTATCGGCATTGCAAACGCAAGCGCCCAAAATCACGTTCTACACTAATCAGTTGGCCATAATTGAGCCGAGCATTGTTTCCACCAATTTGTTGCAACAATCGAACTCTGTCGTGCAATTGGGCGCTCAGTGTCGTCGCTCGCAAGATTGTGCGTCGATCAGCGGCGCTCATTGCGACGCGGACACGTTCCAATGCACCTGTATGCCGTATCATGTGCGCTACAACGCGAGCGCCTGTTTGCCGGCCACGCTATTAGGCTACGCGTGCAAGATTGACGCTCAATGCACGAAGAAGGTGCCCAATTCGTTGTGCATTGCGGGCGCCTGCGAATGCCTGCCGAATCACGTACAGCATCGCAAAGACAAATGCTTGCCGCCCACTTCGATTAGCGAGTATTGCCTCAACGACATTCAGTGTCGGCTCAACGACAAGTACGCCTTTTGCAAGTGGGTCATTCCGACCATCTATGGCAAGTGCAGCTGTCCGGCGGCACATTTAGTGCTGGACACCCGGTGTGCGCCCCTTCTCGGCGATCAATGTGATTCCGACGCCGATTGTGCGGCGGCCAACCCGAACGCCTATTGTCAGCGTCCGTCGCGCCGCTCTTCGCGCAGTCAATTCATGCGTCCATGGTGTGCATGCCTCGCCGGATTCGAGCAACGTCAGGCTCAAGACAAAAACATCACAATATGTGAGCCAATCGGTTCAATAACAATAACAACAACTAGCGCCACTACAACTCTGACTCCCACAACCACAACCACAGCAACAACAACAACCACGACGACAACCAGAGCACCAATCACTGAAGCTACCACCACAGAGCGTACCAAAACTACCGAACGTCCCGTAATCACAACTACGACAATGGCAACAACAATGGAAACCAACTTAGCAGGCACGGACAGTGTGCAATCAATGAATGATCGAAATCGTTATGAGTTAGTCACAAATAGTCATGGCTCAGCAACAACCACAGTACCTGATGATACTCTCGTCAGTGCCGAACATGTCACTCAAGCAAGCATTCCAAAGAGTAACAGCAACAACTATCCTGCCAAAGATTATCAACCAAAATTGCACCAACAACAAACAATTAGCAGCAGCAGTAGCAGCACCACCACCACCACCACAATCACATCCGATGTCAACATCAACAATAATAACTCTTTCAGACCGACCACACGTGCACCAATGACAAGCCTAAACGATTCGTTAGCAATAACGACGTCATTGTTTGAATACGATTCACCACGAATGGCGTCGTTGGGCAAGACGTGCCGAACATCACGCGATTGTCAAATTCGCGACCCCTACACTCATTGTGTTGGTGGAGTGTGTGAATGCCAACGACCCACTAGCCAATGCAGTGCCCAACAAACCGGATGCCACAGCGACACGTTCCAATGTCGCAATGGCCAATGCATTTCCTGGTACTTTGTGTGTGACAAATTCAAAAATTGTGCTGTAAGTCATTTTCACACAAAAAACCATTACATTTTTTACAAGAGTTACTTTCGTCAACTTGATTATATTGATTCACTTCTCTCTTTCATTTGTTCGCCGCTTGAATTATTAGGATGGCAGTGACGAGGAGTGTGCACGTGGCCGATGTCCGCGTCACGCCTACCAGTGCAACGACGGCACGTGCATATCGCGCGCCAAAGTGTGCAACGGCCAACGCGATTGTCCCGACAGTAGTGACGAATCACAGTGCAGTTCGCACGCTCCGTGCGACCCCAAAGCGTTCCGGTGCAACAATGGACAATGTTTGCCACAATTCAGTTTCTGTAATGCAATCGAAGATTGTGCCGACGGCAGCGATGAGGACGAACGAATTTGCGAATTGAACCGAACAGGCTCGCCAGTAGTCGTCAATCTATCGGCCACATCTAGGGAGAGTAAATTTCACCAATCTGCCATATCAAGCTCTCCCAATATCAGCTCATTGTTGAACGAACCTCATTTGAGAGCGCGCTATCTCAAGAGTCCAGATAGCAACGATATTTGTCCTGCATTCGCGTTCAAATGCTCCAATAACAAGTGCCGGTCGACGGCCATACTTTGTTCAGGGAGAGACGGATGCGGTGACAACTCGGACGAAGACTCTTGCGAAGTCTGCTATTGCGAGCCGCCAACGTCGCAATGAACCTCTGAATGAAATTTGAATGCTCAAGTATATCAAAAATTAATTAACAAATAAATAGGCGAAAATTGTCACTATTTTTATCGAAAGATGTGTTGAGAATAATAATTGGCAGTTGATGATAGAAATGTCTATACATTTTGAACGGAAGTGAGTAATTAACAATGAGTGAAAATCACATGGTATTTTATCGTGGATCGGTTACCAGTTCGTCTATTGACTAATAAGCTTCAGGAATGCGAGGTTCAATGTAGGATCCCTCAAGTAGCTTTGCCCGCACAGATTTTGCTCTCTCAATAATAGTCTCGGGAACATTGGCGATTACAGCAACATTATCGGCCATACTGCCTTCACAACGCCCATTGATGAGCTGATATTCGTATCTTATGTTTCCAATATGATCTCTCGTCACTCTGAAAGTTCTATATACTATGTTCCAATCGTGTTCACCGAGAACATCCTCTAAAGCTCTGTGGTAATGAGTGGACAATAAGACAAATGGACTCTTGTCGCCTCTGTACGCGAAATATCTGATCAAAGCGCTCAGTAGAACAAAGCCATCCTGTGGATCAGTACCTCTCCCAAATTCATCTATTGCCACGATTGAATTTTTTGTACTCTTTGATATTGCATAACTGACTTGATTGAGATCATTAGCGAATGATGACAGTCCGCTGGATACCGAATGACCAGAATATAAGCGCGTGAGTATTGCGTCGATCACAGGCATTTCAGCTGCGACGGCCGGAACGAACGAGCCAAGATGGGCCATGAATAGTATTAGACAATTAGTTTTGATGAACACTGTTTTTCCGCTCGAGTTAGGTCCAGTCAGAATCATCATGTGTGCGCTGTGACTAGTTTCGTTGTTATAAAATGCACAATCATTAGCTACAAAGTTTTGCCTGAAAGCCATAACAGGATGACGACCCTTTACGATGTTTATAGTCGCAGATTCATTTAATTTCGGTCGCCTGAAATTGGATATGGTTGCTACCTCCGCGAATGAAATCAAACAATCCAGATAAGCGCATGTGTCTAACATAGTTAGTATGGTATCTGCGCGTTTCAAGATTTCGTCCTGAAGCTCAACCAATATGGATTGTTGCGTGTCCATGAGATTACATTCAATGTCCCCGTTCTCTTCATCCATTCGAGCCATTTCAGGTGTCTTGAAGTAAATGCAATTCTCATTTCTCATGAAAATATCAAAACCGGCGTGTTTTGAAATTCTTGCAACTTCAGTTTCATTGTAAACATCCAATGAATTGAGAAATCCAATACGAGGTACATAAATAACTTTGCAAGGTCTTCTCATGAATAGTCCTTTATAGCGTGCACCCTCTTCTTTGCTCACCTGTTCGAGAAGTGCAGGTAATGACTTCCATGTGGTTTTTTGACGATCTAACTCTTCTTCGATGCCAAAATTTAGCTCTACTCTTTGCAAGCGGCGTGATTCGGCCCAATCTATTACGTCGCGTACAGTTTTCTCTAGACTTCTGAGATCATCTGTATCGAATCGATTCAACATTTCCACCACTTCAATATTCATGCCTAAAGCAGGCTTGATAGACTCACAACATCTTAGAGCCGCTGATAATGATTGGTAGAGCGAAAACATATCTCGATGTGACCCTGGACCGTGATTCAGCTTAATGAGAAGGTATGCAATGGGTCGAATCGGCGCTAAGCTAGCTCGAATTGATTCTCTCAGTCGTGCTCTCGATGGATCCATGAAATATTCAACTGTATTTAGGCGCTTATTGATCTCGGTTATCGATTGAAGGGGCCATAAGAATATAGTTCGCATGAAACGCCGTCCAATAGCTGATGAACATCTGTTCATGAACTTGAACAGATCCTCTTCAACAGTTTCCACAGCTTGCAAAATCTTTGTTGGAACTTCTCTTTGTTGAGTTGAGACAACACTGTCAAATATTTTTAGAGCCTGGTAAGTGAATCGATCGAGTGACATGATAGGCCCTGGTTCGATATATTTTACGTCAAGAATAGGCACCACAGGTGGCGAATCTAACTCTTGAGTCCTCCATGGTGTGGGAAGAGCATCTTGTTCGGCCCCTGCTCCTTGCTTTGGACTGAGAAATATCTTATGCAGACATCCAATAGATCTGAGTGCACAAACATCAACATTTTGGCGAACTTTTGTCAAAATGAAGACAACCTTTTCCTCGTCTGATTTAAACATCTTCGATTCGGTCATTTCGCTCTCCATAAGGGCCTTAAAACCATTGGAGATGCTAAAGAATTGATTCGGTTTTGTCAGTAATCGTACGGTTGGAAATTTGTCGCTGATGTATTGAATGACACGATTTTGAACGGCACTGACCACCACCACGCTTGGTTCGTCTCTGGCAATAATGAGATCGATACATTTGAAAGGAGATGCCGGATCAGTTCGGTCCGGTATCAAACTGATAGTGTAGTTGTCATAGTGGTAGATACAACACCCAATTCTAGAGCTAGCTACACACACAACAAGTATGTTACGAAATTCTGAAACATATTCGATGGGCAAATTGTCCATGGTTATACAAAAATAATATTATGTTAACTACTTACTATGACATCTATAGAAAGCGGAGATTGCTCGTGGACATGAGAATAGTCCACGGTCAATGAAGTGATGTCAACACGAGCCAGAAATTCGATAATTCTCTTGACGAGGGGGTCACATCATGTGACTCACATGCATGCGAACTCCAAAACTGCTTTCAAATATCGCGCCCACCAAGCGCGCGCATGCGATGTCCCATCGAGAAAATTGAATTTATCAAATTTCCAACAAAAAGTGGATCATTCATCGATCATATGCATAGCGGATCTTATTATTAAACCACCATGGAATACATGACTGCCGCCCAGTTGGAAGAAGAGAAACAGAATCTCATCAATCGTGAGATCGAACGGTTCAGATGTGCGTACGAACAACGTGATCGAGCGCGGGACAGTGAACGAGGCGATGTAGATCGCGATAGGGAAAGAGACCGAAATGGATCTCGAGATCGGGACAGAGACCGCAATGGTTCGCGCGATCGGGATAGGGATCGCAACGGATCTCGTGATCGAGATAGTGATCGCAATGGATATCGCAATCGAGATAGGGAAAGAGATCGAAGCAGTGAACGCGATCGTGAACGCTCCAGACGCCCCAGTGACCGTCCAAACAGGCGTGCCGAATCATCCGGTCCATCATCTCGAGATCGCCATGAACGCGACTCTCGAAGAATCCAACGTCCCCCTGATCCTAATTTGCACGCTCGTGACGAGCAAGAGATGAGGCGCCTTGAGCGTAAAGAATTGTCTTACCAGAACCGTTTGCGCGAGTGGCAACGCCGTGAACGCAAGAAGAGGGAACAATATGAAGCTCAATTAGCCAGAGATCGTGAAAAGAGGTTGTTTGAGCAACAGGAATCACGCCGGCTCAAAATATTCCTTGAAGACTACAGGGATGATAGGGACGATGTGCGTTATTACATGGGCAGTGCATTAGCTCAACGACTCGCCGAACGGCGAAAAGAGATCGAAATTGACGAATTTGAAACGAAAAGAGAACTTGCAGAGCTCGAAAAACTGAGCGCAAAATGCAACGCTGAAAAAACCACCTTAGCTGATGAACATATTGATAGCCAAGCCAATTCATCCAAAACACTGGTGGATGCGAAGCCCACTTCGACTGTGACAGAGACACAGCACAATTCTAGCCAAGCCGATGAGTCGAATTGTCACGCTGTGTCTGTGCCAACTACGACAGCCTCCTCAACTTCATCTACATCAAATTCCAAACCAACTAGTGCCACGGACAAACGAAGTCGAATCAAAAAACAAATTGAAGAGTTGATAAACAGTATACCAACTACTCGTGACGATCTATTCAATTACAAATTTGATTGGAGCTATCTCGATGAGCATCTCATGCACCATAGAATACGTCCATGGGTGACCAAGAAGGTCACAGAATACATTGGCGAGGCCGACGAAACTTTCATCGAATTTATTTGTGCTCGTTTACAAGCTCATAACGACGGACCTAACATATTACGTGAAGTCGCTGCTGTTTTGGACGACGAGGCGGAGGAGTTTGTTGTGAAAATGTGGCGCTTGCTCATTTACGAGATCGAAGCGAAAAAGCTTGGCATAAGCAAAGCAGGCAGCGATAGTGCTGGAAAATGACATGTGGTTTCTTTATTCCAGGCATTTTTCACTAAAAAATGTCATAACAATTAACGAGTGTGTCCGATTATGATTCCGATTTCGATTCTGCAGCTGTTTTTGTTGACATTTTCATTTGTCTAAATTCCAACCGATCTTTAGTTTGTTGCTCCTGAGCCTTTTTCATGGCTTCCACACTCTCAAAGCCAAGATTTCTTGCCACTTGCGGCAGAGCTGCCTCGACGCCTTTCTCGTACATTTTCGGATGAGCGTAGAATGACCAAACTACAACAGGGAAAGCAAAACAGAACACCACCTTGAATATTTCAAATCGATTTCTTGTCCACATAATGGCGATTCTTGGAGTATGCCAATAAGTGAAGCGGTAAAAGAGGTTATTGGTGATTTCTGTTGAATCTCGATGAAATGATCAAATGGAAAAGATAGATAAATAAAAGGCTCGATTGTTGTCAAATCCGAAGATCACACAACAATTTTATTGATGCTGAAAATCGTGGCTCAATGTTACGTGTCAACGATGCAAGTAAACAGTGCCAACTAAAATCAGCTGATCGCACCCACTAACATTCGTCTAGCCGTTTTCGAATTTTTCAGTTCATCGGTGCCATGCACAGCAGATGAGCATTGCATCACCTTGGTTTATTCATCACCTTGGCCAGTCCAATTTTAAAAAATACTAACGTGGAGCAAGTTTATATCAATCATGTTATGAGCAAGACGTCGATAAATTTTATTTGTAATACAATTCGTGATTAGCATACCTAGAACACAATGTCTGTTTGCGATGATAAACTACCGCCATCACACCAACACAAGGATGTCTTGGAACTGACCGATGATTATTCGATAATTCGTGAAGAATACGGCTTAAAATCTGATGGACCAGATCTCAGCAAACAATCGACCAAGTCTCGTACAAGTGAGCATGTATCGTCGAGCCCTCGTAGGCGTTGTGATCGAGAGAGCTCACGTGGCACCAGAAGAGAGTCTCGATATTCATCGTCTCGGTCCTCGGAGAGATCGGCGCACCGATCGAGGGCCCGTTCGCGATCGCCCGTCAGATACAGCCGTTCAAATCGTCGATCAAGTAGGCGTCGCTATTCAAGTCCTAGCTCTAGCAGTTCGTACACGGACAGCACCACTGCCAGCTCATATTCGAGCGATTCTAGGAGCAGATCTCGCACACCAACGTCTTCTCCGTCGTCTAGGAGGTACCGACGACGATCACGTTCGCCGCGATCACGTTCCCGACACAGAGAACGTTCGATTGATAGGGATAAGCCAAAGTCTGGACCAAAACGAATGCTGTCATCGGTAGTGACAATTCCTGATCACAAAGAGCACGAGCGAATGCGTTTGAAGACGCTTGAAGCCCAAAAGGGTGATCAAAAAGGACTGCAGCGTAACAAGCGAATGTTTGGCATGCTATTGGGAACATTGCAAAAGTTTCAATCCGAAGAATCATCGAGAAGTGGAATCATTGAAAAGCGCTCACGAATTGAGCAAAAAGTCGAAGCTGCCAATCAATTGGATGCTGCCAGTCATTCGGAAACAATACACTCAGAGATCAATGTTGTCGTTAAGCCATCAACCTCCACTACAAGTTCAGATTCACAATTGCAAAGTCACAATTGGGAAGATAATCAACGATATATGACGAATTTCATCCAAACCGAAAGTAAGCCTCCGATATTTTGGAAACCGAGAAAGTATACTCACGAAACAGAGATTCAAAATAAATTGACAAAAGATCGCATCGAAGCAGAAATCTCCAAGAGGACGAAACATGATTTGTCTGCGGAAACTTCAAAACACGATTAGAGTATCTGGCGAAGTGCAACATAAAAATAAAACTCATTTGTATGCGTTTCTTCGATTTTGGACATTTTTTCCAATTTATTGACATGACTACCAGCGAGGATCGTGTCTAATAAATCGAGCATTAATTCAACGAATTTGGTTGAATAATAAAAGGTTTATTAATTTCATTTCTTTGCTGTACTCTGAGTCTGCCCATAGAACGAACAAACGAATCGAATTATGCTTCATCCATTTTGTTTCAAGGAAGCAAGCAAATTACTGGATTTTGTAGCAAGACGTCAACGCCCTTCGATTGCTTAACGATTGCCGAAGGACCGACAACGATCGCAGGTGGCATTACATTTCCAAGTTCGCGTTGACAGTAGCTTGCTGGACAATGCACTCAAACTGTAATTTACTTGTTGATGTTGGACAAGTATATACACATCTCCCTCGGTGTCGCTAATGAAAAGAGAATTTCTCGCGGCAATTCGATCGACTAGAGGGAAAATAGTCGTTTTGTTTGTCAGCGCACTTGTTCTTCGAGCAATCGAATTGGTTCTTCAATTTTTGCTGTCGCTAGCTTTTGCGCGTAAGCATTGTGTCACATGGTCAGTATTCGCAGTTTACGTAGAATTGCAACGCCAACGAGAGCAGCATCTTTCAGACGACCTATCAGACGATGACCTTTCAGTCGCGTACCTGAGACAATGGCGCAACACAATCATTGAACGAGCCGGATTCAAAGAAATCGACTGCGACCGTGCGTGTGGTCGCGCCGACTTCACGACAAATGTTCAGAGCTTCTTTTCAGCATCAGAGTGATCGATCGAGTATTTGAGTTGCGTTTCTACAATTTGGTGTCTGTGCTGTGTAAAAGTTGTTGGCCAAATAGACGCTAGTGAATGATCTCATCGGAATCAATATGAATCAATTTCCGATTGGGCAATTATTACAAGCTATACAGGCTATCAGCGCAGCATGCAGTTGTGTTGATAGTCTGCATAACATGTATGGCTTGAGTTTCTCGTAAATCTAGTCTTCTATGTCATATTCAATTCATGTCATTTCAATCTATGATTCACGACAAAGATGCAACATTGGCTGGTCGAACTAATTGAGAAATTCATTCTCAATGTTCAGACAAACAAATGCATTTCAACGATCGAGCAGTCGTCAAGACAATTGATAGCTTTTCAATCTCACTTGTTTGACACTTGGATTCGGCCAACAATACTAAAGCCAAACTTATCAACGTGCTGTTTCGAGTAAACTAAACTTGTCATACATTCTTTGCAGCGCGCAGGCGTTACCGCCCTTCGATTTTGCAATAATTGCCAACGAATGCAGGTGGCGCGCAGTTTCAAGGTTTTTACTGGTGTACTACTCGGTGACAAAACGCTCCGATTACTTGTTCAAACGTCAACATCTTGTTCGCAACACGAACATAGAGATTAGAACGTCGGTTGTTGCTGTTGATTGCATTGGCATTGTTGAATCGACAACAAAAACAGCCAGCATCCTTGTTGACCTACCAGCCGATGACCTTTCATGAAAACTCATAGTTGAAACAATTGTGTGAGGCGTACGATATTATTGCATTCGTTCGCTTCAGTGAGTGAGAGAGCCAGAGTGAGAGAAATCGACTGTAAGTGTGTTTGCGTGTGGTCACACCGATGTCAAGATGAACAACATGTGCCAAACTTTATTCAGTCAATCGAATCCATTGGCATGTCAACTGATATGGCTCGATGTCACTATTATGTAAATGTGATAGTTCTGAATTTGCAAGTGTCGAGTGTTAGTGAGAGTCTTGCAGGCAAACACGATTGATTGACCACAAGTCAATCAATCGTGAAGCTTTTAATAAAGTTTTATTGCTCATTCAAAACGAGCTTGTTTGTTTCGAACGAGACAAGTGCCCCCTGTTTTCGATTACAAGTTATTTTTATGCACATCAACAAGTGTATGCAGGAATGTGGTTGACATCAAGAAATCTTTGCATTGAGCCAAGTGCAAGAGCACATGTTATTTTAATTGAGATCTTTTTTTTATTCAAAGAAGGTTATCGTACGATCATAGAAAATTGGAGGTCGATCTGTCTCGGAGTGAGACATCGAACTGGGCGTTCTTTGGACGTAAATCTAGTCGTTAAAATTAAATTGTTCGATCAACTGAGCATTGAGACTTGTAATTATTAGACTGCAAGTGATTGTGCAATGCACCACAAACCACCATTTTCAACGGTGAATGGCAGTTGGATCTGCACGCCAGCATCAACGAGTGTAAGCTACACAACAAGGTTCGGAGACAAAATAAGAATTGTGTTGTGCGTGTATTTGTAACGTTGTGCATACGCTCAGTTGTACAAAACAATTCATTTGTTGCCATTCAAATGTCATTATATTCGATTGCATTCTATTGTTATTATTACATGTTTACAAAAACATCGTTTATGCGGTCACTTTTTGTGTGAACTTAGATTCTCGTCGAACGAGAGTGCACCAAGCGAAGAGAGTGCATGTTGGCTGGCTGGCTATTGCTCAGTCAGTCTTGATATTGGTCAGCATATCTGGTTTCAGATACGAGCAGCGGGCCGATCGGTGACTCTATCTATCGAGTTTATCAATTGCTTTTATATTAGACTGAGAATAGCCGCAGAGAGACAGACGAATTCTTGGCTTACATGTCTGTTTGCAACTAAATTTAAACTTAATAGGCAATATCAACTGCAGTACACTCAATCTGTTGTTGCAGTGTCACTTGTAGTGGTTGTTACAGTTTCTCGCTCGATTTAAATGAAACTAGAAAGGTTCCTTTAAAGCGAAACTAAGAAGGATTGTCATTGGACCAAAGAATACAATTACACGAATGGAAGTTGGACAGGAAGAACAAAGTAGAGGAGAGAGAGAGTACAACGCACAATGCAAATTTGACGTGACTTCCACTTTCTTTGTATTCTTTGTGAAAAAAGTACATAAATTTTTGCTATTTGCAAATCTGTGTGTATGTGTGTGTGTGTGTGTGTGTGTGTGTGTGTGTGTGTGTGTGTGT
>JAIFTH010000403.1:0-29896 GCA_019968535.1 Fragariocoptes setiger
CACGCACACGCACACGCACACGCACACGCACACGCACACGCACACACGCACACACTCAGGCGCCTTGCCGCTGCGGGGCACACACTCACACACGCACGCAAACCCGCACGCGCAGGCAGGCAGGCAAAGGCACAGGCACAAACTCAAACACAAGCACAGCGCAATACATATTGCCCTGTGCTTATTACAGGGTAAGTTCATTTTTTGTTCGTCTTTATTCGTTTTTGTCGTTTGTTTTGGTTTTCGATTGGTTCGTTTGGAAGCCAAATCAATCTCTACCCGCCATGATGTCATGACTCAAAACTAACTTTTTGCCTTATTGCCTTACACAGTTCTCAACACAAACTGGCCACCACGCAGGACTAACACCGAACAACTGCATCCACACACAACACACGAATAAAGTACAACCTGTCCCATTCAAGCGCACAGCGTCACATGCTCACTCTTCTTTTATTTTTTTTCCGAACTAGAATCCTGTCACCCTTTATCGGGCGCGAAAGTGCAGGGAATTGAAATAAAGGAGTGTGTGCACGCGCGTGATTTAAAAGACTCGCTATAGTGAGATTCGTCTGTGATCCAGACGCATTAATGTATCGAAGACAGCGGCCCAATGCGTTGAGTTAGATTTTGTTGGGTTCTAAGGGCAGCTCAACTCTTTTGTATATGGCGTTACAGCAATAACTGATTTCGCACAAGTTATGCATCACGTATTTTCACGATTCAGTATGTATCTCAATTCTCAAAACCAATTAAGTTCAAATTAAGTTACTTCATTTTCGCAAGATTGTAACAAAATAATGGCAGAATCAGTGGACATTCTCAAGGCGTTATTCGAAACTGCGGTTTGCAAGCTCAACACGATCATGTGCGAACTTGAGATTCGCGAGTCAAATTACACCAGTGACGCGCCCCTCAATCCGATACAACTAAAAGCGCGACTTGTTGATGTCAAGAATAGCCTCGATGAGGCGGTTAAGAATCACCAGGATTTGATACAGTTGAAAGAGCATATGGACCAGAACCTGCAATTAAAGCTCGATGAACTTGAAAAGGGAGTCACCAAACTTCGAGAAACATTTCCCGGGAGGTCGGCCCGCCATGTCAAGAACTGAGTGAACCTGTTCGATTGCCAATCCACTCCGCCGCCCACGATAGCATTAAAAAAATAAGCAACTATTGACTAGACACACCATTAAAATTAGATTTCGCAAGCATCGGCTTCAAGCTAATGTATAATTGATTCCTTATTTATTATTACTCGGATTCAAGTGTGTTTACAAAACTCGCCGATCTGTTTGCCAACGTTTGTCGAGCCTCATATCTCATCGAAGAGCATTGAGGTCCGTGCTGGTGGCGGCACCAAGTAGCGGTCATTAACTTAATGAAAGGTTTTAGTATTTTTCACACAAGCCAAAGGTACATTACTCAGACGAGGTGCTTTGAGTTCTGGCACTCGACAGACGCTTACGCCGTGCATCTTTCTTCTGTTTGGCCTCGCGGAATCGTTTGGCTAGCAAAGCGGCGTATGCAGTGGTCTCTTCTTTTCTCTTCTTGGCGCGTTCGCGTTTTTCTGCTAAACGCCTACGCTTGCGTTGCAAACGTTGAGGAGTTATGAGACGCTGAATTTTTGGGGCCTTGGTTCTTGGCTTCTTCGGCTCCTTCTTGCCTTCTCTGGGTTGCAGAGGCCGTTTGATGACATGTGCACATACATTATCTTCTTTGCTCAAGTTGAATAGCTTTCTAATGCCAGTGGCCCTTTTTGGACCAAGACGACGCGGCACAGTGGAGTCAGTGAGTCCTGGGATATCTTTCTCACCTGTAAGACGCGAATTACATGAATGAGATTGACATTGAGACGATGTTAGTGATGCAAATCAAGAAGACAGCAATAGAATATCATACGCTGAATGAATTTAGCACATATTAATTGAAATGAATGGATTGAGGTTGATCCTTACCTTTCTTGAGAATGATGAGAGACAGAACGCTAAGATTTGAGTCGACTATGCAACCACGGACAGACTTGCGCTTACGCTCACCAGTGCGACGAGGTCGGTAACAAGAGTGTCCAGCCGACAAGAGCAAACGAACACGGCCGTTGGTGAGCACACCCTGTTTCATGGGAAAACCTTGCTTGTCATTACCGCCGGTGATTTTGAACGTGTATCCTTTCCATTCTTCGCCGATGCAATCACCTTCGACCTCTGCGCCCATACGTTTGTCGAAGAAAGGTCGCAATTTGCGCTCATCTTCGATCTCGATCAGCTTCTGCAAACCCGTGTTCGGGTAGGCAATGTTGAGCTTCATTCTGGTTGAGAGACTTCAATCAATTTGAGTTCAAGTAAGCAAATGAATGTGTTCAATGTGCGTATGATCCGACAGGCATTGGTGTGTAGAGCGTATCTTGGTGCTAGTATAGATCCGAAAATAGTTAGGTCCTCAGCTTGGTGACCACCAATTCGAACGATGAATAAACCAACATGCCGGCTTTCTTACCTAAATCAATGTTTTTCGCTTGCTGCCGCTGCATGCGGTTTGCTCTCGCGCACACACACAGCCGCATATGCATTCATGCCTTCAACTTCCGCGCCTCAGAGCGCATGCTCTGAACTATGCGCGCTATTTGAACGTGCATTCAAACTTCGGATGAAAAAATCGAAACATCACTTGTTAGCATTCGTTCACTTTGCGAACGAACAACTCGTTGCTAAGATAAATTTTATTATCAAGTTAAATACATCTGTTACAGAGAATATTCTTCGAATGCTGTATGAGTTCACTGTTTGCTAACGAGAGTTAGCATTGTCTTATTACGTTCGGTTGTATTGATTTTGGAGCACCCAATTGATCGCATTTATTTTTTCATCAAAAGTCAATACGTTATCTACAAATATAAAGGTTTTACCTTCAATGAAAAGTTGACGATACTTGGGTGCGCCATTTAGAACGAATCGTTCTCCTGACAAGATATATCAACATAAAACCAGAGTTAACAGCTGTAGTTGTAAGCCAGTATCGATCCGTCTTTATCGAGAATACTTTTCTCGAGCAAAGGATAGATTGTCTTGGAATGATTCTTCACGTTCGATATTTCATGACTCACGGAAGAAAGTTCGATCTTGTGTGCGTGTTAGAAAACAAACAGTCAGTGATTGAGATGACGCGCCCATGGCACAACAGGCCATTATTGTGAGAAGTGCGAAAGGCGAGTGGGTGCTCCCATAATGAATGAATGGTGAATAAAATGAAATCCTAAGCTGCTTCCAGGATGTAAACGGCTGACGGATGGTTATGACACTTGTTCTCACTGACATGAATCTTTAGCAAGCATGCAACAATGCAAACAATCATGGAGAATGAGAACTCAAACAAGATCAAACTAACAGATGTATAATATTGATGAGTTTTCGTTCTTCGATCAAGTTAATAAATCTAATCCTCTCCGAACTCATCCGCCGAAGGTTGTACCGAGGGTGTCTAGGTCAGAATTGTGTACCCTTTAACGACTTTGTTGTGACATTAAATGTAACAACTAGAGAGATCAAAGTAGATAGAAGAATAAAGTCAGAAGAATCTAGACCATCATTATGAGAGCTGCTTGTAGAATAGGCAACGATTCCCACGCGCTCGCTTAGAGCCTAGATTTGATTGATGGAGCCAATCAATAATAAAAATAAAGATTCAACTGTTCCAGGTGGGCGTGTTGCTCAAACTTATTTCTCTGCTGGGTAACGACAAAACTTGATTATTGCGTATCACAGGGCCATTAAATCAGTGAGCATTTGTGCAACTGCTATTATGGAGCGAGACTTTTATTACGGAAATGAAATCTGTCTGGTTCTCTGAAACAATACTCAGTCACAAATTCATCTATTAGACTTGTTCCCAATCAACACGTAAACTTTTGTTGTCTTGAGAGCAACGTTGATTATTCTTAATATTGAATAGAAATCAATAATCCAAAATTCCAGTGGAGGGTGATTAATTTTTCGTCGATAATTGAGACAAATGAATGAGAATCTGTGTCTTTGATTGAAGTGCCGATGGAACGAAGAAGACAATTATTTCATGTTGGATCGTAAGCTGGAAGTTAGATAAGCTTGGCACAAAACAATAAACATAATAATGATAATAATATTTCCAACTAATAATTTTATGATATCATTTTGTTCATTAACATTACTTTGCCTAGAACAATATTAGTCTTTAAACTTGAGATCCGAGGCCTTCAAAATGCAATTAACATACTGACCAAGGTTCAAGGTAAAGGATATGCACCGGAAAGAGATATCGAATAGAGATTAGTGGTCGAGGTTTGGCCAGGACACCGATAGCTCTTTTGAGTCGATGAATACATACTGCGCCGACAACGACGACACAATGCTGCACCGGTCTAATTATAGCAGCTGAAATCGCACAGTCTCTGCATGATATTCATCCTCTGGGAGAAAAATCTATACAAAATTCAAATCTATCAGACAATTCATCCGACATAGCAAGAGTAGCGTGCGAGGCTAATTTGACTATGCATTAGATTTGGTGCAAATGATTGCATTGAACAACAGCAACATTTAACGAGTGTTAGAGCTCAACAATAGAAACGCGTGTAGTGTTAACGAATGTAGATATAGTTGTGCCATTCACCAACAGCGTGTCCTTAGAGAAAATAAATTAGCATAGATTTTCAATTGCATAGCAATCATGCGCTCATTATTATTGCTATTGTTAGCTGTTGTTATTATTATCTATAGTGATTCACACATTGTTCATTGTGACAACAATTGAGTGTGTGGGCTCGGGTGAAGTGGCGCACGCAGTCGCTCATATGGTGGCAACCAGCGTCGACGAAGAGGA
Source organism: Fragariocoptes setiger (assembly GCA_019968535.1). Taxonomy (NCBI): domain Eukaryota; kingdom Metazoa; phylum Arthropoda; class Arachnida; order Trombidiformes; family Phytoptidae; genus Fragariocoptes; species Fragariocoptes setiger. The sequence goes on from JAIFTH010000403.1 coordinate 4,858, forward strand.
GCGTCTAGCGCAGGAAGCCGAAGAAGATCGATTGGTCGACGTCGGATTGGATGATGCAACGCTGAGCGGTCCACACTTGGACGTCGAATCAACGTGTAAGCAATATTTGAAGAATGTTGATTCAGTGAACCAATTTCGTGTGTTTGTGTCAGATTTGAAGAAGCTAAAGCACCAGAATGACAAAGCACCTGATCCTGAGCTCAGCAGATCGTTACGTCGTTGTTTCGACGAGTACGATTCAATGCGTAACTTGAGCGCCACCCTAGTGCCACCGATCGACGATGTGTGCAGTCCGCAGCACATTAGCGCGATCGTAAGATATCACATTCAGTACATCGAAGTGTCACGTATTCGCTTCATAGCGACTCCGTTGAAACGAAAGCACCGCAAATTGGTGCGTTACTTTTTTAATAAGTACGCGCTGTCGGTAAGTTACACGTGCCGCAAGAACATGCTGGCGCATTTGCACCAAGCCAGCGTGCATTTGTCGCGTGAAGACATCAACAAGGTGCTCATTTGGCGTCACCCGAACGCCAGCGATGCACTCACGAAAGAGCTGGCCGCTCAGGTGATCGAGAGTATCAAAGACGTTGACGAGCTCGAGCTGACCCAGCCTGACATTGATCGATTCAATTATAGTCCGTTGATATCGTTGCCTGTGCCCGCTTACAACTTGACAATGGAGCGCGTAATGATTTGCCGCTCCTTGTATCATTATTTCTCGAGCGCCCTGATGTCGATCGTTCGATTGGGTCACTCCGGCTACAGGTGGCACTTTAGCGCACAACAAGAGCAAATGAGCGCGTCCGACGCCGAGATGCTTCACAATTGGTTGGCGCTGACGGCCGCGTGCATGCCACAATTATACACGCGCTTTAAATCGGACAGTGTCGAAGAAGAGGACGAGCACCTAGCGGGTGACACCAACAGCGTCGGCTTAGCCGAAGAGAAGGAGAGCAATAAGATGACTAAGGCGCAAATTATCCGAGAGGTGAAACGTTCCAAAGTGACGCTAGTGTCCGTGAATCGATTTGACCATTTGTACGACACCATAGCAGTGTCAGATCGATTTTCGATCAACAGAATAGATTCAAGCAAATTTCCCATCACAGACGAGATGATGGTAAAATCGGCCACTCACTGGCGCAAATATGATCGCTCACAAATGTCGCCACGCTTAAAGAGACAAATGGCTGCGTTCAGGAACAAAGTGTTCTCGATTGGGCCGCCTGGCAGCTTAGACTACTGGACGCAAGTGCGCTTCAGTGTCATTCGTTTCTTGAATCCAAAATCTGAAGAGGAACTCATGACTGCCAACAAGATCGTCAACGGAATCCTCGAGGTGATGAGCTTCCTGTCCAACTTTACCACTGTCAGTTGTACGATTGTGCTGGCAGCCGGCGGAGGATTTGGCAAGAAGAAAAAATAGATGATCACTCACTCAACTTTGTTATACACTCGTTCACACCAATGTGTGCCTGTAGTGTGAGTGTCAAGTTCATATCGTTCAAATAGTTTAGTTAAGCTAAGATATTCTAAGTACTAGTAAATCTGTAGTAAACTTGTGCTGTATTGTGTAAAAAGTCTGAGATTGAGATGATGCTTGAAAGCTGAAGATGATGAGTAAAATTGCTGGCTAATATTCGAGTAGCACTTGGCATCTTGGCATTTCTAATCTTTCACAAATATTTTAAGCAAAAAATTCAAACGAGAGTGAGTGCCACTAGATGGCGCTTCCATCTACTTCATTCTGTCAATGGACAATGGTCAAACAATTTAACTTGAGCAAGCCACAGTGCACTGACACCCTCTGTGGCTTGCTCAAGTTAGCTTAATGTTTGTGCTCTTGATGTTTAAGACTATGTAACGGTCTCGGCGGCAATGGCGCACGCGCACACTTGCCAAGACCATTGAACAACAGGATGAACATTGAACAGCACCATTGACAGACTAACAGCAGTATTGAAGAGGCGGGAGGTGCTCTTTGGTCATCGTTTGACTTACCCAACTAAATCTAACTTACCTAGCTTAACTTAACTTCACTTGACTTACTCGCTCACTTGCTTGCTAGCTTGCAGCGATTGTGTGGTTGTACACATCGCAATGCTTGCTACACTAACAGACTGTTAAAAGCTTGAGCTTGAGCTTGGCAGATGCTCACTCTCACGTGACTCGATCATCCACTTACGTCACTACGGACGTTGTAGTTAAATTAACGTTTGTTACTTTCACACAAACAACTGCACCAACTAAACTTACAACAGCAAATGTCCAATGAAATGGCAATGGTCAGTCGTTGTTTAGTCATCTTTCAAACGAACATCATTTCATCATTGGACAATTAACTATTGACACTTGCAATAAAACAATTACTTGCACTAATGTCGGCAACAACAACACGTAAATATATTCAGTCATTTTTGAAATTAACTTAAACTTCAGCGGATGAGCAAATCCGCAACAAGTATCCACAACGAAACATAAACAACAAGTGAAAAATTTTGAACAATTGTCAACCACACTTTCCAAGTGATTAAGTGAGTAACGTGCATGTGACAGAAAACTCTAGGGTATCTTTTGCTGAGACACAAACTATTGTCGTCAACTACATCGAATATTTTAGCAAAGCCCGCAGGCTTCTTGCATAACCGGAAGATTCAAGTAGCTTCAAGTCCAGGTAAGACTATTCCCCACTCATTGCTCCATGTTTCCCCACCAATAAGTCTGATATTGCAGCTCAATAGATGACTTACTTCATCAGCGGTTGTCATTGCGAAAATTTTACATTCCTATAGAATCGAATTTGATCTCAAAGTAAAAATTTTAGCGAAATTCAAAAATTAAACTGAATAGATTTGTAACAAAGTTTTGTTCGTATATATTCGTCAACATCGAGCAATTGAATCAGAATGGCAATTGAAATTGTAATTTGATTGATCAAATGGATGTTTTGGTCAATGAACGTCGGGCATTAACTAAGTTGTCAATATCAACAACAGACAAACACCTCGGGCTGTCTGATAAATATCATACAAAAAGTCACGACCAATCAATCACAGCGGCACTGTGAGCGAGATATCAGTTTTGCACCATCATTGATGATATGGTGATTGCGGCCATCCGATGGCAGAACCAGAATCATATGCTGACCATTCATCATTAATTGATTTATTTAGATGATGAATTGAGCTCGATTATGTCTGTGATACACACATACATACAGTGAGTTAAATGGCGAATTTAATGCTAAATGCTTAATCAATTAAAGAAATCGTGTAATAAGCAGCCTTGGTCAAGATCAGTCGACAGTCTAAGCGACCATATTGAATAACCTGAGGCATCCTGATGCAATATAAAGCGATTAACATAGCGAGCGAGCCACGTAAAAGCAACTGTATGTGTGTGTGCGCCATAATAGATTGTAGCTATCATAGTCAAAGCAATAATCATTACACGATGATAAACAAACAATTGTACAGAAGTTGATTGCGAGACGTTCTCACACTGAACCAGACAACAACCACAATCATGCATGGGATTGTGGTCGCTGTCTAGCTTCTCGCACAGAGGCATTGGTTAATAGTTAGCGTCGTGATTACACTATTTTCATATTATTATGACTGCCTATCAGACGATTGATTAATTTCTATTATTGGCTCTCGTTCGCAACAATTTCAATGTTCTGAAATGGATCAGTGTTTCGTGAATCAGAACCTCGTTAGCGCTTGCTTGTTGGTTCGATTTTGTTCTTCTAGAAGTTCACGCAAGAGACTAGCTACCGATTAGAACAGGAAAGAATTAAACATTCTATCCTGTTTCTTCTTCGTCTTCATCATCATCATCATTATTATTATTACTATTATTAGTGTTACATTGTGCTGCAATGATAATGCTATGTTGCCATCGACAATGATGATTATTATTTCATGCATCACTGTATTAGAGTAATAAGCATTTGTCGTTGTTGTCGTTCAATGAGCGAAAGTCACGATTTTGTTTGCTAGCTAAATACTCTTAGCAAGTCAAGCTAGATTCTCTTTAGCAACATTTATTTGCATTTGCATTCGAATATGAATTGCTAGCTATAACGTTGAAGTTACGCTCAAAGCTTGTTTGTTTACGTGTATGCATTGCAGTTAGTTTTACCCCGAAGAGCCCAAAATCATTCGAAAATGACGAATGATGATTGCAATTGGTGCAACAATCATCAGATGCTCAAGTTGGTGCCTTTTTTATTCCTTGAGAATCCTCTATTTTTGAATTGAGCGACGAACAGTTGGACAGGAGAGACAGTCAACTCGGCCACCCGGATCATGCCAAGTTCGTTTGACTTTGTTGATGTATGTCGGCGTGTAAGTTTTGGCACATTTTTCGTCCCAACTTGTCCATGAATGAGTCGAGAAAGCAAGAACATAGGTGACCAGCAGTAAAGCAAGCATACAGTTGTGCTTTACAATATTGCACGAATGATGTGAAGCATTCGAATGTGTGGTGTATCCGCGATTGTGATTAACGATAGTTAGTTTGTGACAGAAAGTTGAATGTTGTGTTGCGACAAACATTAGTAACACACGCACACTTGAAAGTAAATGACGACAATAACTTGTTACACACAACTTGTACAACATTTTGTCGGCCACCATCATAACCTTGTGTGATGAAATGAACGGACACAACGTTAAATACACTTAACTGTGTAATTGGCACTCCACACAGAATGTGCAAAGCTCACAACTTAGTGATTCCAATTATCAACTCCACAGTCGGACAGACGGCCAATGAGTTGGTCCAATTCTCTGCACATCAATGCCGCTGAGTTTGACTCGAAATGGAAACATTTTAAGAACTTATTAGGCACAAATCAAAATCAAAATCAGAATAGGCTCAAACACACAGCGTCACTAAATGGTTAAATAGGCGACGGCGGCGACGACGACAACAACGATCACGATAGAGACATCGACTATAACGGCAAACATGATAATGAGCATTTAGTGGAAGATGACACTGTTCATCGTTCAACTTCAAAGATGCACAGAGTAAAGAGAATTCTGATTCCGGATTTCTCTCTATCAAATTGAAAATAGAAATCGTCGGTGCACCTGAGTTTCAATCGAGAGATGGTCATTATCGTCGTATCATTGGCGTCTCATTTTTTGATCATCGGCTTAGCTTTTAGCAGACGCATTCGAAACCAAACGGTCGTTTGAAGATCCGTCACTGTTTGATTTGTTGAAAGATACGACAAGTGAAACGACGAAGACGAAAACAACCGAGAACGACAAGATTCAGTTCTCAGCGGCAAGTTGTTCGCTAGCTTCTCGAGACACTTCAACTTGTTGACTAGCTAACCTTGTGATATTAACATTCACTTGAGCGCACTGGCATCTGCTTGTTATTGCGTCTGAGTATTAGATGTAACGAAATCGAAACATAAGTTCAATCAAGTCTGAAGGCGAAACACTAAATAAATTGCTGTTGGTGCGAGCTTACATTAGCGTAAGTTGCTTCATCAAATTCAGAGTTAGAAAGACCCCAAGTTAAATGTTTGCGGCTTGATTTGTGTCTGATTAACATGTGAGCTGCTTAACATGCTGATAATAATAATGTGAGTGAGTGAGCGAACGATTTCAATTGGTGTATGAATTGGAGCAAAATTGCAAGTGCACATTGAACAGACACAGAGACTTTCGACTCCGAAATGACTATGAATGTCATGCACTTGCAAACATCTCATCAAATCAAGCAAATCAATGCAAGCAGCACCCAAGATAGACGGACGTACGGACAGAGACAAGCCAGGGTTCTGATGTGCGGCTCTTGTTCTAACTTGATTCGGAATGCAAACATTTGAGCTAGCAAAGTTTAACGAGCAACCGAATCGTCTTTCGAGGCACTCTTGTTACGTCTTAATTTGATCTGACTTTTTTCAAATCATCGTTCGAATTGGCGCATTGACAGCCTTGCTCTTTATATTGAATTCATTCGAATTTGAATGCAGCCTTAAATTCAGGTGACTCGAGATCTTAAGTCTGGAATTAATCCAGTCATGAGAGCCTTGTAGCTCGTAATGGCATCCTCAACGATGGCCACAGCTGAAATTGGCGCTGCAGTTAAATTATGTTTATGGCGTTCGTTATTAAGCTTGTCGTAAGTGTGTGGTCATTTGATTATCACTATTAGACAAGGGCATCACAATTACGACACAACTACAGACGGCTACCATGCAGTCTCAGTGCATGAGCCGTGACTCAAGAGGGCCAGCAATAACAATCAGTGCAAGTTGAATTCTAAATTGTAAAAGCGTTCGATTGTTCGTTTTCTCCGTTTGTATGCGGCAATCCGTTTTGTGTGTCCTGAGTGATCTTATCTTTTTCAGTCAATTGTTCGAAACGCGAGCAATCAGTAGACACTTGTCTGGGAGAGAAAGAGGAAGAACATTGGTCTTCTTTGAATGGACAACGAAATAGGAGATGGAGAAGAAAGCGCTCCGGGCAAAAAGCACTATAATCTGATAATTGATTTCATTTTCAACTCTTTTTCTTCTTCTTCCTCTTCTTTTCTGTCTGATCGAATCGTTCGACTTGTACATTTGTCCAATTCGAGTTCATTTGATTTATGAAACTTACATAAATCCAATGAAAAATGGCAGGCAATAACTTAATTAGACTGACAGACAGCTGATTCTCGAGTGATTCTCGAAACTGAGAGGAAATGCGCTAATAATAATATAATTTTCATGTCCTATTTATTACAACTTGTACTACAGCTCATACAGCGTTCATTCCGAGATAATAACATGCAAAGTTATTGTTGCTACATGAAAATGTTAAATTTTCATATTTTAATGTAGCTTTAGTACACAATATAAACGGTGACACTGACATTGCTTTTGAGATGTCAATCTAATCAAATCAGTCATTTCGACACAGCTTTGACCTATGTTGCCAAGACATTTGTTAATTATTTACCTTACACTCTGTTTTTAACCTTTGAATGCTCTCTATGTTGACTTATCTTGCAATAAAAGTTGATTACAGTGACAGCAGTTAGCAATGTTGTTTTGACAATGTGATAATAATTATTGCCACAAACAACGACACAAAGTGTGTCTGTCTATATTTGTGCATGTATATGTTTGCCGGCTCACCTGTCAAACAATACATCACGCTGACATCTCGTGTCATCGTGATTGCTACTTCATGCCGCTCTCGATCTGATTCTAATGTCAAGCGAACAGGCGCTATTTCGCTATGCTTGTTGCGTAATCGAAGCTCAAGCGAAGAAGCAGCGCAGGAAATGAAAGTGAACTTGTCGATAATCAAAATCAAAGTCAATGCCAGCACTTGACATCGCATGCATAGCACTAGCACTGTCAGTGGAGATCGCAATGGCCGTAATAGCGGCCATACGATGAGCACACAATAAAGATGATGAAATGCTCGTGATGATGCCATTGATTGTTGGAGGGACAAAATGTAACTTTCACTCGTCAATGTGAAACAACTTGGAAAAAAAGAGATTACGAACAGATTGTTGTTCATCTTTCGGTTGCTGTTGATCATTTCTTCGTTCGTTCGTTCATTCATTTATTAAGACCGTCAATATTCAAATGTGTTCAAGTTTGTTGAAGTTTCACAGAGCACATTATTGTTATTATTGTTGTTTGTTACACTTGACTCATTTCGCTCAAAATATTGGCCACCTGCACGCGTATCAGCCGTCGTTGTGTCTCTGTTAATGGCTTTGTCGTTGTCGGCTTTTCAGTGATAAGCTTTGCGTTCGTATCGTTATATCCATCCATCTGTGTGTGTTTGTGTGTCTATAGCTGACTAGCTGGCTAGCTAGCTGACTGACCGTATGTCAGTGTGTCTGACTCTCTATCTTTATGTGGTGTCGATCGAAGATGAAGCCAAAGCTACGGTGTTAGCAAGAATGTAACTGTAAGTGTAGAGCCAAAGGCAAGAGAGCTAGTGCTTTGTTTTGCTACGACCACACACACATGTACAAACTATAGCTTACTTCGCACACACTCACACAAAGCTAAAAAGCCAAGAGGACGAGAATCAGCTTTTTGCTGGCAAGCTAGCAAAACAATCTGTTCTGTTGCACAATGGCAACAGAACAGAGCAATAAAAAGACAGACAATGATAATTACAGCTGCAACACCAATCGGCAGCGACAACGTGCTGATGTCAACGACGTTTACTTTGCATTGCTTTACTGTCAGTGCTTTGAATCAAGCCATCATCAAGCTATGGCGATCAAAGTCAGCCGGTCAGCAAGTGAAAGCTGTGAAAGCTATTACACTTACTACAGTTAGCTGGCTTGCAACAAACTGCTGTGGATGCTTGCTTGCTAGTCAACTAGCTTTAGAAAAGATTTGATTTGCACAACTTGACTGATGGCGAGCATCTTCATTATTGTGAAATTTTGCATCGGCTACATGTTCATCTCAATTCTCATCTTCTTCATCTTCATCTGCATGTCGTCGACTGTTCAACACTGTTCATTGCTAACGACTTTATTTGACATACAGCTGAGCACACGATTTGCTTCCGTTTTTGTTGCTGTCTCTCTCTCGTTTTTCTTTGTCTCCTCTTTATTTGGCCTTCCAGCAACAGAAGCAGCAACAGCAACAGGTGTATAACAATACGTCACTGTGGATGTGCACCTGTTGATGTGTGCAACCGTGAAGCTGGCGTATCGTCACTGGCGATTCGTCAGTGTTAACTGGTGAGACGAGCTGTATACTTAAGATCTACGATGACGACGAGAAAATAAAGCGTTAACAGTTTTAGGGGAAAATGGGCAAAATTCGCCAAGCCATTGTTTGTAGTTGTTTTGTGTGGAACAAGTGCACAATCATTGCACTTACCTGCAACGACGCATAGGTGGATTGGTCAACAACTCGCCACATACAAACTGCCAAGCCTAGCAGATGGCTAGCTAGCAAGCTAGCCAGCTGCTAGGCAAATCTAGAGACGTTGAAAAAAAAGATCTAACTAAACAAACGATGATGGACAGACGAAAAAAAAGTAGTTTGTGAAAAAAAGAGCGGTAACTATTGTTCATTGTATCAATCGAACTATCGACTATCTGGTGATTGATGATGTCGCAATAGATTTAGTTATTAACATTGACTGATAACATAGTCAGAAAAAGCACTGACACAAGACTGTTAGCCCTCGGCAGGCACGTGCATATTTTGCTTTCTAAGTCATATTGATCGATATAGTTATTAATCAGTTGCGAGTTAACAACCGAGTTTAGAATTGCGGAAGTTGTATTTGTTGTGTAATGTCGTGCCAATAGGAGTATCAACAATAATAATAACACTAATAGTTTTTCGACACTTATAGCCTTGTAATTTGAATGCAGACTGCGCTCCAGATGAATCACTTAGTTATCACACATGCCAGAGATGATACGTTTGCGCCACAGAGAGATTTATTACATGCACAGATTGAGTGGATATTAAACAGACCGTTAGTACAACAGCCGTTGCTGACAGTTCAGTAGAGAATCAGTTGTCAGCATATGAACAAAAAGTACTTGCTTAAAGTTCGCGAACATTGCCATTGAAATTTAATGTTTCGATACAAGCGCCGACCAGCGAGCTAACGACACACACACACACACACACACACACACACACACACACGATGGTCGTTAACAAATTCTTGGTCATTAAATGATAGAGTGATTGAGAATCGATGGTTGTTGTCGATGTGATGAGTGAAATTCAACAACAACGACAGCAACAACAATTTGACAACTGTTGTCCGTGTGTTGTTTCAGTGCTGAATGTCACTTGACTGCATGTGTGAACGCTATGATCGATTGCTTTTTGCCGACTGCCTTTTGACGGTCCAAGTCTAAAGCATACACTAGGTACAGTGATGAATGTATCGACGATCGCAAACCGACACCATTAAAAGCACTAGAACTAGAGGTGATTTCGTAATTGATCGCGCGTCGTCTAAAACGAGCCATCGACTACGAACAACAACACACAGCAATCACACAAGCTGTGGAAATTTCAAGCTCAACAACAACAGCAACAACTCGATACCAGACGAATAAATAACAATTGTTTTTGCGTGATTGCTGACCACCAACTTGCGACACACACTCACACAGTTTCACACTTGTCGGCGAGTTGTGTGTGTGTGTGTGAAACTATTGTCGAGAGCTTTGTTCTTCACTTGATAGGCCACATTGTCGGTAAGGCTGTTGTGTCCCTGACAGTTGAATTGTTTGTCGGTACGTGCGCTCGTGTGGCTTATCTTAGTTTTTAAATCTATTATTGCTATTGATATTGATATATCAATATATTTATCTATCTACTGGCCTATCTATTGTTTAGCTTATGCGATGTATCTTGTTGTCGATAAGATGACCATCAGAGATTATTGTCTTGTTAATCTTTGACCTAAACATTCATGCGTTTAGGCCTACATTTGATGAACACATGATGGCCTAAAGCTATCGAAATGTTATAATCTTTGACAATCTTGCGTTTGTCTTGAGATTCCAATACTGGCTCACTGCCATTGCAGATTTGAGCTCAACCGCACAACAAGAGCCAATATCAATATCAATTGCAATCTTGATCGATGCAATTGTCCGATTAACTGCCTGGTGCTGGTGTTGACTACTAACTGACGAACTACGGAATGGCAAGAGCATTAGCAATATAAATATCGATGACGAATGATTGAGCATTCGCAGTCTGCAAAGCTTGAACGTCATTCTTTGTTGATCAATCAGTGTGCATTGCACTAGAACTGTTGGTTTTCGTGTATCGGCTATTGTGTTCTACTCGAAGATAGGCGTTCTCGGAGATATAAATGTGCTGAGCTCAAAATAACAGCCACAACATCGAAGTTGGAAGTTGCAGTGCCGATCAACAGGTGAACGAATCTCAGTTGACTTTGAATTTTTTGACTGAATTTCCACTAAAGGTAGCACTATTGCAATCTGCAGCACCGAATCATAGGCCATCGATTGTAATGGCGATTCAACTTCCGCTCATTAGTTCATGTTCCGGGCGGACATTCTTTCAACCATACTCACCATGAAAGGATCATTCTACACAAAGAGGGAACGAGTTACTTCATGGTTGCCAAGCTTTCTTTCTCACTCTTTGTTTGTGTGTGTGCGTTCGTAGTAATTTTGCTCCGTTCTTGAAACGTTACAAGCAGACATGAGTATATGGGAATTGAATAGGAAACAAATCTTGGAAAACAAATGATTTGGGCGAACAGTCTGAGAATTAGTGTGTTCAAAATCGAGCTCAAGGCTTACGCAGTGCAGTTGAATTACGAGTAGGTAGTAGACAAACAGTGCTATTCAACGTTAGCCCCCATGTTTGAAGATGCCGTTGTTTGCGTCTCATATGGTGCGCACCCTTTATTGTACGTTCGGCTAGAAGAGTCGTAAGGTGCTATAATTGCAGGTCACTCACTCATTGGCAGCTAGTGGTTGCATTTAAATATAAATAAAAGAAAATGAATAAAAGTGGTTCGATGCTCGAATGCTGATCTGATTCTAATGAGAGAGCAAAATTAAAGGTGTGAATGATGGTCAACTAGTATTGATGACGATGCTGTTGTGTTGACGCTAGTGATGCGAAGTGAGACAAATAAAAGTAAAAGAATGAGAGAATTCTTTTATTTTTTTAAAAACGATTGCTACAATTGTAACTGCGAATGATTGAGCCAGCAATTAAAAACCGGCAAGAGAGGATTCCACTTTCTCTCTCTCTCTCTCTCTCTCTCTCTCTCTCTCTAAAGCTCACTGCTTGAGCTGTGAGTTTGATTTGAATTACGAACAATTGCATTGCATTGCTTTGTAGAAAGTGCAAGCAGCCATCAAATTGATCGAGCTCGTTCGATTCGAAGGCGCTCGCTAATTTGCATTTATAGTTGTTCACACAAAGATACTTGATTATTAGCAGCAGCAGCAACAGCGACACTTGAATACTTTAGAATCTATACTACAGTTAATGCGTGTAGCCATCATTCGTCTACCTCACATTGTAATGTAGTTAAGAGCTTCATAAAGTAGTTTGTGTGTGCAATTATGCGACATTGCTGGTTTATTTCTCGCTAGTTTTTTGTTGTTTGTGCACGCGTACCAACCGTAACTATCACTTACGACCAGCGTTATCGACTACGCTTGTTATTTTTGCGTAATCAATACGTGTGTTCCGGTATTGCCAGCTGCATATACTGTATATACTGTTGTATGTTGGTTCGCTAACAACAATTGCAAAGCTGTTAACTAGACATGTTTTGCGATGAGAAATACGAATTGGATTAATCAGTGAATGGAGGCCAACATGATCATGAATTCTCTCTTCAATATCAGACAATATTGTGATGCAGCTTGTGTTCGTTGTGGAGCAACATTGCAACAGCACAACAATGACAACAATTGTGAGCGCAAAGGAAGAGCTCAAAAAAGAGGCGCGTGATTATTATTATCATGATTGGTTCTGAGACAAATTTCAAACAAATGAAGAAGCAAGATCAAGTGGGTGGTGTCACGTTACACATAACTCACACACACAGTTCAGTGCAATTTATTCAACTCAAGAGTAAAGATCAATCCAGGAAACTGAGAGCTACGAAAGAAAACAAAACAAAGTGCAAAGCTCAAAAAAAAGTTCAAAGTTCAAAAATGAAAGTCCAATGTGAAACGAATGAAAAACTTTTCCTTCCTCTTTCTTTATCTATCAATTTGACTGTTGCTGCTTGATAGAACAGTCGGACAACTGTTGTTGACTTCAAGGCCTTCCGGATACAACGACAATAAACGCACGACTTGTTTCCATTTCATTTCTTTTGCTTGCAATGAAAGCATTTCCGAGAGCGTTCTTTCAATCAATGTTGCTGTCGTTACTATTGCTTCATCTGCCGCCGCTGTCGCAATCAAAGTCAAAAAATAGGATTTTCATGAGCTACAGATGATTTGCACGTAGAAGAAGCTTGAGCAAAATATATATTTACAACAACTTGAGAGAAAAGTTCTAAGGAATGATGTAATGCCTCGCTGGAGATGAAATACTCAAAAAGTCGTGACTTACTCTAATGTGCTGTTGATCGAATGCTGTGACACTCGATTAGCTCACATTCCAAGCGTAAGCAAACTTTCTTAGTTTTTTAGTGCTTGCTGTCTTTCTCTATGTCCTCGTTTCGTTTCATTTCATTTCGCTCCATTCCATACCGATCAATTTTATTCTATAATAATCATATATCATACGATTCAACAATTGCACCAACACTAGCAATTGAAAATTGACAATCGACAATTGTAATAAATAATGATGATGATAATAAATATCGTTCGCAGCACTGCAACAACAACAACATATCACCACTTGATTTGTTGTTCGCTGTTCACACAGAAGAATCAATCACGAGTAGTGCAGACAGTAGACAAGTGATGTCTCACTGTGTAGCAAAGAAAGACCAAATCCCAAAGAGCAGATCCCATGAGGATCACGAATAATATGAACTAATATTGGCGCCGATAATCTAGTAAATATATATGCTCGATCACCCACTCACTCACAATTGATGTGCAATTGGTTATGGTGCTCAACGAGCTTTGTATGTTACTATTAGTTAGAGCGGAATATTTTGTCCACCATACACTAAACCTTTAACACATGATATCTGAACTACCAACTTCAGGGTTCACTTAAGGTTGCTGTTGTTGTTGTTGTTGCAGTTTGCACATAGTCACTTTGAAATATTCTATTCTTCTCGATGTTATTGAGCATCGGGCATAATTCGTTCAGTGTATGAATTAAACCGACTGTGATCTCGCACGTATCGTATTTTATGGTCAAGGCTTGATTAGATCGTGACGCGCGTGTCTCATCACAAGCTCTGCAGGAATAGCAGCAGCAGCAGCAGCAACAACAGCAACAACAGCAACAACAACACCAGCAACTTCAATGGCTACGAAAAGGAACCGAGTGTGGTCTCTTGTTGGCAACAAGGCAGAGCATAGCTTACTATGCACCGGCCGTTGTTGTTGTTGTGGTGGTAAGGAAGCGCAAAATTGCAAATGTCTAACTTTTGATTGATTAGACTTGGCTGTTGTGAGTTGAGTGAAAGTATTGCGAAACTCTTCCGTGCCATCAGCAACGAGTGCCCAGCAACAACGACCACAAGAGACAGATATTCAGATATGAGGTACTTTTACTTTCCCTCCTTTCACAACTTCGTCGTCTTCTTATTTTCCCTTGATTCACCTTTACTTTGAACCTTTACTAACTAAAAACTGAACTGAAGTAAGCGAGACAAGATATTAACAAAAGGAAGCTTCACACACCAGTTGCTTGCAGAAAGCAACAGATATGGACAGTGGAACGATGGTGAGGATGATACACGTTGCTGTTGTTGTTGATCATGTTAGATGCTTGACTTGTTTGTGCCCATTGCTTTGCTCTGTTTTGCTAACACTTACTTACTCACTGATATTCATCATTTTAGTCATGTTAACAACATTATTACACAATGTAACGCGATCACAGTGATTCCGATCAACCGCATAAACAACAGCGACGACATGGAAAGTAAGAAAAAAATTACAAGCTGCCTGTCAATCAATCCACATACAAACACACACAGGTTAGCTTGTTTTATTTTATTTTATCTTATTCTATTTTGAGGTGTCAAGATAGGCAGTCCGTTTACACTATGCTCTGAGAACAGGTGATGATTTGATTTACAAGCTTCGCTGGAAACTGTACTTCAATAGTTTATGCGATCAACAGCTGTTTGGTCAGAACAACCACAGCCATAGCCGCAAGGTGTGCCACAAATCGTGAGCTCGAATCTACTGATTCCTGTTGTTGTTGTTGTTGTCGATTTGAGTTGAGCCAACGAGACGAACAGTCTATGACAGTCGACTGGCGTCAACATCTGGCCTGTCATCATTTCACACCGTTTTCGTCTATTAACTTGTGTGTGCGCTGATGACTAAATTCGATATGTCTACTTTTCCTGTCCAACTATTATGAGTTATCTTACTAATGGTGTCACAAGTGTCCAGCGACAGCCCTTTGCTCCGACATCTTGAGTCAGGTCTCTGGGTGGCTGGACCATAATTGGCCCTTAATTATTTAATGATCAGAATGATGATTCTATTTGCCTAACAGGCACAAAACAGGCCTAGTATCGAACCTTTGATGAAGTTTCTGGATCATCTCTAGTCGTCTACATTGCCTTGTTTCCTCGAATGTCTCGTGAATGTGCAATCAGTGGTTAGTTTACCCAAAGTCAATTGCTCTCGTTACTTGGAGCATGTGAACATTTAGCACTTGCTCTTCATTCAATGCCGGTATGTGCCGATATATAGCGGTCCAGTCGTGAGGCTTAATGCCAAAAGTTTTGTTTTGAAAAAAAATCGTATTTTTCAATGCAAAATGAATCGAAAATGTATGATTGATTGGTCAACTGGTCAATTGGATTTGGCTATAATCAAAGTGTTGGGAGCTACCAGTCAATCTCAATAGAGCTCGCAATGCATGTTGTGCACTTCAAAGATACAGTATGTACCACTTGAATCTAACAGCTTTTCATAGGCAACGTGAACGGCAATTTGGTTCGAATTGAGGTGGTCCAAGATGGACAGATTCCATCAACATTATCATTCACAAAACAGCGCACCGTAAACAAGGTTGCAAGCATTCAAAATTGAATCGTCGCCTCGAATCACTCGGTTGCTTTTTTCCTTAAAGAAAAGATTGTGTAGTCACATAGAATTGTCATATGTTGCAACGAAACAATTATTTCGGAACAACTAATCCTGAATTTGTCGACAAAGTGTAATTCAGGATTTCATAATGAGAATTTTCTGCGCCAACTTGATTCTACTCGATCCGATCCGATCCGATTATGATGTGATGTGATGTTTCATTTTTTATTTGTTGTTTCACACAAGAGCAACAAAATTGTACGCTATTTGATGCTACGCTGCTTCTATGTACATGCAAAACTTGACTGTCGTTGGTTCTCACCAAATAATTCGATTCGGATTGAGATTCTTCGAAGTCAACTCTCGTCTAGCAACTTATGTTTACTACAGTTAACTTTTCGAAATAAAAAACAACTTGCTTGCCAAAGTCAATTTCTCTATTGATTGTTGCTGCTGTTGTTGTTGTTACACACGAGCATGAGTAAGATGACGAACGAAGAGCAAGTTTTTCATTAGTTGATGTCCACCTGTACAGCTTCTGATCAAAATGCGATGCTCCGAATGGATTAAGATCGAAAGCAAAATAGACGAACTACAGCATCAAGATTGTAGCGAGCGAGCGAGCTAGCGGGCCGAACTTTGCAGCTGCTCTGTGAGCACAATCTTTGCACACTTTGTAAAGTTTGCTTGTGTAAACAAAACAAATTTTTTGATCATTTTCAAATGAAATATTGCTAACAAAATTTCTACGAAATAAACGACATAATGCGTCAACAGCAGCACAAGTGCAAGTGAGCAATTGCACGTTTGATGCACGACCATCAGTAATACAGTTAGCATTGTTAGTGAGCGTTATTGTTACGTAATGAATCAATTGTGCCGCACACCTTTTCATTGTACATTATTTATCATTTATTATTTATTGATGGCACACGCACTGTAAAGACACACAGTATGTCCACAGACCAGTGCAACCAGTGGTGTAGAAGCAATTTGACACGCACGATCTTTGGTGTTTACTCTAACGAATATAGAATAAAAGCAAATCAAGCACAATAATAACCACATATTCACCTGCTCTGATATGTTTTTTTGTGTGTTCACTGATCGATCGTTGATAGCAAAATGTGTCGTCACAAAATACAAAGAGTTACTGCAACACACTCTTTTCGAAAGTTTGCTTCTTCGGAAAGTCGAACTCTGTGACTGAGTGTCCGCTCTGTTTGAGTTGTCTCTTTCTATGCTATATATTTATTATTTTATTCTGCACTTGTTGTTTTCGTTTGTAGAGAATCAATTTACAAACAGTGCGAGTACAGAACAAATAGCGCCCAATTGTTTGCTACCTAAGTAGTTGTAGGTAGCTGGTCGTACGTAGATGATGTCTACCAAGGGACCAAGGACAATCATATCAAGCTACGAGCTATATGTATTGAGATCGCATTGTTGTAGAGTGTGTAGTCGTTGTCGTCGTTATCGTTGTTGAAAAGAGATTGAATTTTGCAGATTGTAGATCTCAGATTGCTTGCGCAATGCATGACCGCGACACAACAATTGTTTTCTACATTGTTGTGTGCTCAAAATAGACCGGTAATCTTACCTGTTAAATCTTTCGCTTGTTTTGTTCGAAAGCTCGTTGTATTTGTGAGCTAGCAGTTTATAGCGAGATAGAGAGCGCGATAAAGTAAAAGATAGGACGAAAGAAGCTAAAAAGAATCTATTAGTATCAAACTTTTTATCAACATACAATATATCATCGAACAGAGAGAACAGAGAGGCAGCGAAAGAGAGACAACTCCTATAGAGATTCATTTGTGGAAAATCTTTTTTATTGATTGTTTATCGATTTGTGTGTGGAATAATCAAAGATTATCGATGAATGAATGGGTCGAACGAACCAAGTGCTGTCAAAAGGATTTGTTCTTCTTGTAAAGTGTTAAACATCGTGTCAACTGAGCATCACTCTCATTGCATTACTCTGTGTGCTAACAAAAAAGGACATTGTGAATATTACGTGAACATTATTCACGACGTACGAGAGGTTATCGGTTGGGTTGAGTCTTCAAATTGCATCATCCATTGAGAGTTGCGTCACCTTTGAGAGAGTTGCATCACAGCTGAGATCATTCTTGTGGCGCTCGGGCGTCACGAATGGACAACAACAACAACAACAACAATAAACGAGTAAGCATGCGTTCGTTAAACAACAACATGAAGAACAAAGGAGCAAATAAACAAACAGATTATGCAAATGCTGACAGACAAACATGTATAGATAGTGTATTCTATTCGAAAATGCATATCAAACGAATTGCGTATAATTAATCGTTGATGTTTAGAATAACATTTGTTGGTGTTTTTATTTTTACAACAACATTGAGGTGAACACAGTGTAAGAACTGCTACTCGTGTCAGGTGTTTCGTACAATTTTGGCGGGCTTGTTTGTGTGTGCCTGTGTTTGCAATGACATACACACACACACACACACACACACACACATTGGATGGTGATTAAACTCAACTGGCCAAACACAAATTTTCTCGACAGTTGATTTATTCCACGTCCGGTAACACAAATATTCAAATCAATAATGAATCACTAATTCTCTTTCTTTCTCTCGCTCGTTCACTGATCGTGTCTTATCGCGCGATACACACAAGCACATGTTGTGTTACATAACATGATTGCTGTTACTGTTTTCATTCGACACAACGACATGCATCAATGATGATGATGATGATGATGAGTGCACACAACCATCGATCGTCATGAGATAGAGCGAGTCAGCGAGCTACTGATACAAGTGCCTATAGTGTCTCGTATACGATTTTATGTTTGCAAAAATTACGGGCCTCATTGTAGAATCATTTCCATGGATCAAGATTGAATTGAGAGTTTGTTGTGCTCAGCCAAGATAGTCACGAATACTTTGTTAGTTTCTAACGTTTCTCTCATTTTCATTTTTTTTCATTCTAATGCTCATTTTCATAGATTGGACGAGTCTCACCTTTATTTTGATTTTTCATTTTGATTTTGATTTTATTTACTCTTCTTCTAATGCAGTTTTATGTTGAACTGCACTGGTTGCATGCATCAACACACTACAATCGAATGACTACCTGTCTGTTGATAATGCAACTGTTTGTCTCTTAGCTCATCTCTTAGTTGTTGGTCTGCTTCTCCTCCACCCTGTGATCTCTGAGTCTAAATATTTTCTCATCGAAACTCATTATTATTATTATCATTATTTTGCACACCAATCTTTAGCTTTAGGTTCAGCCTAAGCTTCAGTTTCAGTCTTAGCTCTAAGTTGCATTTTAGCTACCAGCGGCGGAATCAATCACTTGAAACTTGGCACGCATTTTCCACTCTCGACTGTCTCTACTTGTTTGATTTGCCGATTCTGATTCTCTGTTTGATTGGTCAATGCTGGTACCTTCAGTCAAAATGTACACAAATGTGCAATGCCAGCGATGTAACTGCAAGTTGTTTTGGTTCAAGTTGTTGTTGTTGCACAGAACGCATCGTATGTTTCAAGTCTTGAGATCGTGAGCACGCACGAAACGAACAACAACATTGAGCAACATTTGTTTACAGCTGTAACATTCACACAAGCATCAAAAATATCAACTCTTTCATTTACAGTGTACCGTTTGCCATTTGCTGTCAATCGAAAATGGATGCCTTCCTTCTCCTTTGTCATCGTTGTCGTTGTGGTCATTCATTCCACTGTTGTTAATATTATTCACTGATTATTATTAAGCTGATTGAGATGATTATGCTCTCTTTCGAGCATAGCAAGCATTGACAAGGCACGGCACGGCACAGCACAGCACGGCATGGCCTGTTGAACTTGCATGTTGATTCGATGTCGAGTTGAACTCTTTTGCTTTCGATGCTCTGCTTTCTAGTATGGAGAGTTTAATTAAAGTTGAACTTGCTCGTGGTCTCGCTCGTGAACATTTTCCACTTGCGTGTCAGTAAATCTATTTGCCTAGTTGCAACATTATTTACGTCAAATACCAAGCATAAGTCAAATGAGACTGCACGTACACACTGACACTGGCACGCAGATTCGCAGATACATAGACACATAGAAACACAGACATATAGACACACAGACACATAGACGACACACAGACGAGTGTAAAGATGAAGCACCGGAAGCGCGTATACACAAAATAGCGAAGCAAATAGAATAGAGAATAACAGCAGCAACAAAAAGAAGAAGAAGAAGAAGAAGAAGAACGAGAACGAAAAGAGCGTGAGAAGTCTTGCGGTATTCAGCGCTCATCATCAGTTTGATTTATCTTGGCCTTGCTGGTCGAGTTTCTTTTAGTCTCAGTGTCAATGCTAGCCAATGGTCTGTGTGTGCGTGTGTGTTGGTTGAAAGGTTAAAAGGCAAACAGCAAGAGCAACGTTTCGTTCACTCACAACACAACATCTTGTGGACAAAATAAGAAAAAATGTTCAGCAAGATGAGTGAAAATGTTTAAGAGAAAAAAAAATAATCAGCCATGAAACAAATCCAAACTAGACTAGACTAAACTGAATTAAACTCAACTCAACCGAATGCTCAAACTGAGTTAATGAGACAACTAAATGCTCATTCAAAATAGCCAAACACTTGTTTAGCATGACTTTGATTAAAGTATCTTTTTAATCTTGCTAGATGTTGTTCTTTCTTTGTTTTTCATGACAAACATTTTTCAAGTGTTAATCTTGAATCGGATGCAAGCTTTGCGGCGGATTGGCTGTTGATCAGTTCATCTATGGCTTGAACTGAGCTCAGCTGTGTTAGCGAACAACTTGACGCTAGCTCATTTGGTAGATTGAAACTGAACTGTATTCTAGTTTGAAGGTCTGACCGCACATGCACAAATGTTGCATGTAAAAATTGTGCAAATGTGCTATGTAAGACACTAATAAACACTGTTGTTAGTGTGGCATAACAATATCAATTGCTATGAACACAAGAGCTAACAACCGTTCATTACTAACTCGTCATTATTTTCTTCTTAATTTTATTATTCAATCAACATTACGAAATCAATGCAATGACGTGTTTGCTCACGATCATTCATCAAATCTCGCGCTCGATCAATGTTCAACGAACATCCGTATGGCGTTCAGTAGCGATGACACAATCGCTATTGTTGCACAATCGGAATCGGAATCGAAATCAAGTTCGAGAAAACGAAAATTACAAGCTGCATGCTGTGTCAACGACGTCGGCGTTTACGACTACAATGGCAAGACACGGATCCAACTTAGTAGCTTCCAATAGTAGCGCCAATAAATTAATAATAAATGCACTAGCGAAGACAATGAGCTCAACAACAACAACAACAGTACCGACGGCAACACGCCGACACATAACACACAGAGCACCATGTCGTAGAGTGAGCCGTCATCACAATACATCGGACATCTGGTCGTGTACAATGATCGCAGTGCTAACCTTGTTAGCGCTGCAATTAGTGTTGCTATTGTCAAGCACAACAACGAACGCCATTCCATTCGTAACGAAGCGCATGTCGTACGGCGAGCCCATTCAATGGTCGTTCGGAGGTTGGTCGCCGTTGCAGCAGCAGCAGCAACAACAGCAGGGCGCCTTTGCTGGAGCGGCTTCGGCACGTGCAATGTCCAATGCCACAGCATCGGCAGCAGCATCCGGTGCTGCACACTACAGTCACGCTGCAACAGGTGTAACACCACCAATGTCAGCATCAAGCTTGCCACGAACTAAGGATGCGATGAGCAATGGCAAAGACTCGATGACAGCGAAATCGTCATCGGCACAAGCGCGCCACACGTCGGCTCACGGTGCTGCTGGCACGGACAACTTGCTGCCACACGGCGCTGAATATCGTACGTCATACTTTACGGCACCTCAAGCATTGCATGCACAGCAATCTCATCATCATCATCAGCAGCAGCAACCAATGAAGGAGACACGTCGCAGACATCCAGACTCGCACCATTGGTCAAGCATCGGTGGAGCAGCTGATGGACAACAGCATTCAGGCCAACAGCATCGCCCTTACAGCAATTCACGCGCACCGCCACAGAGCATGACGCTATTGCATCATTCCCAGCAACAACAACATCGTCCAGTGCCATCGGTCGCACAAGCCAATTCAATGTTACGCTCTCAATACAGTGCACCTGGCGACAATAACAACGCACATCATCATAATCACCATCATCATCATCACGGCATGCAGCACGGAATGTCGCCTTCGTCTCAAGGCCAAGCTCAAGCTCAAGTGCAACATCAGCAACATCAACAATATCAACAGCAACAGCAACAGCAACAGCAACAACAACAGCAACCTCATCTGATGCCACAAATGCAGCAACAAGTGCAACCGATGCGATACTTGGAAGCCACGAGCGTTGGTCCGAATCCCGTTGTGACAGGTGTCGAGGCTCCGCAGGCGAGCATTCAGTATTCGCCAGTGGCGGTGGCACCCATCATGCGGCCCCAATTGTTGCCCAGTCGACCATCGGACACTGAAAATCATCACAACGGCATGCAGCGGGCACAACAAACACGATATTCAATGATATCATCGGCGCCTGCAGTTGCACATGCCCATCAAGTTGCACAAGCTCATCATGCAGCTCAGCAAGCCAGCCACGAACAGCAGCAACAGCAGCCACAATATGTGCACGTGTCGAATGATAACAACAACAATAACAATATTGGCCACGGCGAAAGTGGTCTGTCTATGAACGAAATGATTAGTTATGCAATGCAACCGATGCGTGGCCCATCTCACGACAGACCCAATGAGCAGCAGAAGCAGCAGAACCAACAAGTTCATGAGCAACAGCAACAGCCAGCACAACGACACCAGATTCCCGCATACCCTGGCTCACCAATCATGCACATGCCACACGAGCATGGACACGAACATGCATCAGAGCCGAACTCACATGGCGACAACGGTGGCGCGGCTTACGTGTTGCCGTCATCGTCGTCGTCATCTTCGTTGATGCAGCCAGAGGGCGTGCTCGAGTTGGGTCCCGGTGACGAGGCACTGGCAATGGCTCTGACGGGCGCCACCGACGGGAGCCAAACACTCACTTCGGAGCATCCGACGTCGATGAGCGGCGCCAATGATGGACATCACTCGACCGACTCGACGTACTCGCCCCCAGGCAACTCTTTTTCGTCTGTCGACACTGGCGTGACGCCATCTTATGTGTCCGTCAGCGTACACCAAGAAACAGGTGCACCCCAGCAGCATCAGCAGCAGGTGCCACAAGAGTATCAGCCACAGCCAGAGACGCAAACAACGTTAGCAGTCCCGCAGCAACAGCAACAACAACCACACCAAGATAGATATGAGAATGCAAGTGGAAGCAAAAAGTCAAGCTACTTGACAATTCCAGTGGCCGTCGAGACTGAGGGCAACAAAGTGTTGACGCCTGACGAGATTAACGAGATCGAGAAGCATGTGATCAGCGTGTTGCCGACACTGAAAACTGCCGATCGAATCGTGAAATTGAGCGAGTCGCGGTTACAGCAGCAATCGAGTGCATCGCCAGCGTCACACGAGCAGCAGCAGCAACAACAATACGGAAGCTCGACCAGTGGCGTGACGCAACCGAGCATCAGTACGCCGTTAGTGTTGAGCATTGAAGAGCATTCTGTTCAGCAACAAGCGCAAGTTCAACAGCAGCCACAAGCTCATATGGAGCTTGTCGAGCAGCAGCAGCAGCCCCACGGCAGACAAAATGGCGCTCAAATGAAAGCGTATGAGGGCGATAACAACGGGGGTGAGAATAGTAACAACAATGGCAATCACAATAATGAACCTGAAATGTCAGCCGTGACTCGATATGAGCCAACTCGCGCCACTCAGCGGCCATTCAGCGGATCGCAGCACCAGATGATGACCGGTGTGGGCGTGTCTCACACGACACGATACGATTATCGTGGGCCGTCACGATCGCGCTCACCGATGGCCACGACGCGCATGGTGGACGGTCGCCGGGTGTCGGACATCATGCGTCCGTTGATACGCACAACGCCGGTGCCGTTGACGTCGCCAGCGCACGAGGCCAACGTGCAACCTGAAAAAGTGGACGCCATTCAGCTGATTGCGGGCAGCGCCAGCAAGCGACCGATCGTGGTCGAGGCGCACGATTTGGTGACGCACACGCCCGACACGGGCATCGATTATGGCAGCGGCGCTCGATCGCCGCCTGTCGCAATGACGGCTGACTCGCAGTCGCGCGTCCAGCATCAATCTCACAACCATCAGCAGCAGCAACAACAGACATATGCCAACAACAACAACAACAATAATGAGCACATCGAATTTGTGCAACATTCCGTGGATCAAGCGAGTGAACCTCAGCATCAACCGGTTGAATTTATTTATGATTACGGCAACAGTAACAGCAATAACAACAACAACAACAATAACAACTATGCTGGCCCCAACTCGATGCAATCAATGCACACGTCCTCTGTGGGTCCGCACGTCGTGGTTGACACAGCCACAACAACGACTCCCATAGCCGGCCTACATAACCAGCAACAACAGCATCAGCAGCAACCGATCGATATTGAAGTGAACGATCGTGAACGCAACACCAACAATTATTACAACATCGAGCAATCCAATGACAACGCTAATCATGACAAACAACCGCAGCAGCAACCGCAACGTTGGCGCTCCAAGGCCGGCGGTAGTCAGCCCAATCCCGGTAAGTGACACCTGCTATACTTTCATCAACTTCACTTCACTTGCATCTTCTTTGAATACATTGTTTAACGAAACCTGACTTTGAGTTTGTCGTCAAACGGCGCCCAACAATTGATGATAATCGTGTGAATTATGAATAAGCAGCAACTGTAGCTCCCATATTTTGCAATGCTGAGCGCTTCGAGATCAGAGCCAAGAAAGGAGACGACGATTATTCGTAGAATGGAATTATGAATGCCAAAATAAGCGTGGCAATTATTTCGCCATCATTGTATGATTTGCAATATCTGACGACAAGTAGTCTGTGTTTTGTCAATCGCCATGCAAACTATTGTATTGTTACGATTCCTTCTCTATCTCTAATTTTATTTGACTCAATTACATTCGAATAGTGATAGATCTCTGGTGCATTTTGTGCATATTTTTGTTGTGAACCACCAGTTGAGAAAGACAAGAGATCAATTGTTCGGGAATCTTGTGTGCTTACAGATGGCTCATCTTCTGCAGTTCATATCGTATGAAGGAAAAAACTATCTGTATTCTGAACACACACACACACACACACACACACACACACACACACACACACACACACACA